>PVLC010011266.1:0-47635 GCA_004027655.1 Graphiurus murinus
GGTCTCAGCCTCCCAAATGCTGGGATTACAAGAGTGCGCAACCACGCCCGGCTCAGCCCTATTTTTTATTCTTTATTTTGAAACAGGGTCTCACTAAGTTGCGGAGTGCCTCACTAGGTAGCTGAGGCTGGCCGCCAACCTGGATTCTCCGGTCTCAGCCTCCCAAATGCTGGGATTACAAGCATGCGCCACCATGCCTGGCCCATTCAAAAAATTAAAAAAAAAAAATTTTGAAACAGGGTCTTGCTAGACTGCTAGAAGTCTCATTAAGTTGCTGAGGCTGATCTCACAAACCTGTGATCTTCCTGTCTCAGCCTCTCAAGTACTAGGATTACAGGCATGCACCACCATACCTAGCTCATATTTTGAATTTTAGAACCTAAGCTTACGGGAGCGGTTAGTTCACTAAACACATCATTTCTTATCACCACACATACAAAACCACCCAGATTTTAATGGAAAAGCTCAAATAATATTTTCTTCCCTAAATGTTTAGAGAAGACAGTGAATCTATGTCCATTTTCTTAGCTGAAAATGAGGTTAATCATACCACCATGGTGTGAGAAAGACTGCCTGGTGATGAACTCAGCTTGGCACTGGCTCTGGCACTCAGCGGCTAATTCACTGACATTATATTGCTGTGAGTAACAGAGCAATCCCCACCGCTAGCCCTTCTGTTCCCAGTGACCTTACTTACATTATAGGTCTCCAGTTTGACCCTGATTTTGAATGTGAAAGACCGAAAGTTGGCATTCTGGAAAACTTCTTCAAAAGCCTGTTCGTTCTGTAAAAATAAATGTAAAACTTTACATATGGAAAATACTGAATTACATAGAAATACGTATTTTTTTGGTGGTGCTTGGAATTGAACCCAGGGGCATTCTACCTCTGAGTTGTACCCCCAGCCCTATTTTTTTTTTTTTTTGGCACTGGGGATTGAACCCAGGGGCATTCTACCTCTGAGCTATACCTCCAGTCCCATTTTTTTTTTTTTTTTGCGGTACTAGGGATTGAACTCAGGGGTATTCTACCTCCGAGCTATACCCACAGCCCTATTTTTTATACTTTATTTTGAAACCAGGTCTCACTAAGTTGCGGAGGGCCTCACTAGGCCGCGAACCCAGATCCTCCGGTCTCAGCCTCCCAAATGCTGGGATTACAAGGTGAGCCACCATGCCTGGTTCCATTTTTTATTCTTTATTTTGAAACAGGATCTCACTAAGTAGCTGAAGCTGGCCACAAATCAGATCCTCCTGTCTCAGCATCCCAAGTCCTGGGATTATAAGCATGGGCCACCACACTCGGCAGGTCTGTTTCTAAGGGGATTGGTTCCAGGATCACCCACAGCCCAAGAGACACCAAAATCCGAGGATGCTCAAGTTCCTTAAATAAACTGGCAGCACAGCATCTACACACATCCTTCCATATACCTTAAATCATCTCTAAGATTACTTATAATAGGGAACACAATGTAAATACTATGTAAACAGTTACACTGTATTGTTTAGCAAATAATGTCAAGAAAAAAATGTCTGTATTCAGTTCAGATACAATTTTCCTCAAAAAATATATTTGATCCCTGGTTGGGTGAATTTTCGGATGCAGAGAGCTAACCATAACCAAAATCACAGTTGCAAATCACTAGGCATGGTGGTGGACGCTTGTAATCCCAGTACCTGGGAGGCTGAGACAGGAGATCACAGGTTCACGACCAGCCTCAGCTACATAATGACGCCCTCTGCAACTTATTGAGACCCTGTTTCAAAATAAAAAATAAAAAATAGGGCTGGGGGTATAGTTCAGAGGTAGAATATCCCTGGGGTTAAACCCCAGTACCACAAAAAAAAGAAAGAAAGAAAACAAAATATAAACGTTTATAGAAGCAGAGTATTTTGCAAGCCCTATGGAACATGAAAAGGCTTTACCATGTAGACTGCTTTTTGTAATTAAACTTTCAGAAAACTATACCAGCTGCCATTATTCTTCCAGATTAGAGAAAAGATGGACACATATTATAAGAATACCATGTAAACAATTATATATGGTTCTATAGCCCAGTGTGACAGCTCACACCTGTAATCTCAGTTCCTGAAGCAGGGGTCCACTAGTCCCAGGCCAGCTTCAGCAACTTAGTGTGACCCAGGCTCAGAAATAAAGAGGGTCGGTAGAACACTTTCTTAGCATGCATGAGGCCCTGTGTATCCCTAGTACCGAAGGGGGGGGGGGGGAGAGAACACCACGGTTCCTGAGTTCTACATGTTCTCATTCACCAGCAATAAAAACAGTCAAATGTAATAAGCTCATAAAAAATCCTGAAAGGCTGCCTGGAACTTTAAAACCTGATATGAAAATAGAAGACCAGGCAAAACAGATAAAAGATACTATCACACATAAAGTTAATTCCAGTTATTTCTGTAAAAGTACTAGAGACTATGTTTAGAGATTGAATGGACAATTTAAAAA
This sequence comes from Graphiurus murinus, assembly GCA_004027655.1. NCBI lineage: Eukaryota > Metazoa > Chordata > Mammalia > Rodentia > Gliridae > Graphiurus > Graphiurus murinus. The sequence goes on from PVLC010011266.1 coordinate 2,464, forward strand.
AAGAGGCTGGGGCAGCACCAAGTAGACATAACTGAGGACAGAAAGAGTAAGAAAAACATGCCCCCAATTTTTTTTCTCTGTGGCCTTTATAAGTATTCTAACTCATTGGGCAAAAATGGGGAGAGAGAAAAAAAGAACATGTTTATACAGGTGGACGCCATATATTATTTTTTGTACTGTAGATTAAACCAAGGAGTACTCTACCTCCAAGTTACACCCCCAACCCTTTCTATCTTTTTTTTTTTTTTTGTGGTACTGGAGAGTGAACTCAGAGGCATTCTACCTCCAAGCTACACCCTCAGTCCTATTTTTTTATTCTATATTTTGAAACAGGGTCTCACTAAATTGCAGAGGCTTCACTAAGTAGCTGAGGCTGGCCGCGAACCCGGATCCTCCAGTCTTAGCCTCCTAAGTACTGGAATTACAAGCATGCGACACCACGCCTGGCCTTTTTATCTTAAAATGAGCTCTTGCTAACTTGCTGAGCTTGGCCTCCAACCTGAGATTCTTGATTATAAGCATGACACTGTGCTTGGATGTATGCCAATTTTTATGGCCTAGAAAACACGGCTTTAACCTGATATGGTGGTACATGCCTGTAATCCCAGTACTTGAGAGGCTGAGATGAGGGTATTACAGGTTCAAGTACAGCCTCAGCAAGTAATGAGACTCTCATCAACCTTAGCAAGACCCTGTTTCAAAATAAAAATAAAGCTGGGCGTGGTGGCCCATGCTTGTAATCCCAGTATTTGGGAGGCTGAGACTGGAGGATCTGGGTTTGTAACTAGCCTCAGCCACTTAGTGAGGCCCTATGCAACTTAGTGAGACCCTATTTCAAAATAAAGAATAAAAAAATAGGGCTAGGGGTGTAGCTTGGAGGTAGAATGCCCCTGGGTTCAATCCCCAGTACTACAAAATAAATAAATGAATGAATAAATGAATTAATGAATAAATAAATAATAAAATAGGGCTGGGGGTATAGCCTGAGGTAGAATGCCCCTGGGTTCAATCCCCAGACCCCACCCCACCCCCGGCACAAACACAGAAAACATAGCTTTCATTACTGCTTTCCTTTTATGTGTGGTACTGGTGACTGAACCCAGGTATTCACCATTGAGCTACACCCCCAGCCCTTTTTTAGTTATTATTTTTTATTTTAAAACAGGGATTCACCAGGCAGGGTGGTGCTTGCTTGTAATCCCAGCACTTGGGAGGCTGAGACCGGAGGATCCAGGTTCGAGGCCAGCCTCAGCTACCTAGTGAGGCCCTCTGCAACTTAGTGAGACCCTGTTTCAAAATAAAGAATAAAAAATAGGGCTGGGGGTATAGCTCCGAGGTAGAATGCCCCTGAGTTCAATCTCCAGTACCAAAAAAAAAAAAAGGTTGGGAGTGTGGCTCAGAGATAGAATGACCCTGGGACTCAATACCTAGTAACACACACACACACACACACACACACACACTTTTTTAATTAATTAATTAATTTTATGCAGTACTGGGGATGGAACCCAGGGGCATTCTACCTCTGAGCTACACCCCCAGTCCTATTTTTTATTTTTTATTTTGAAATGGCCTCACTAAGTAGCTGAGGCTGGCCACGAACCCGGATCCTCCAGTCTCAGCCTCCCAAGTACTGGGGTTGCTTAAGAGTCTCACTATGTTGTTGAGGCTGTCCTCAAACCTGTGATCCTCCTGATTCAGACTCCCAAGTGCGCAATCATGCCCAATACTATTCAAATCTTAAGAGACAAACTCAGGCATGGTACTACACACTTGTAATCCTAGTACTTGCGAGTCTGAGGCAGGAGGATTACAGGTTTGAGGCTAGCCTCAGCAATTTAGCAAGACTCTGTTTCAAAATAAAAAATAAAAAGGGCTGGGTATAGCTCAATGGCAGAATGCCCTGGGTTTCAATCCCCAGTACCACACACACACAAAAAGGCACAAAAACTCTTATGTGCTAAGGATAATGGGAGAAACAGGCAGTTTATAATTGCAAAGTGCTTTATTTATTTATTGTGGTACTGGGGATGGAACCCAGGAACCTTCTACCTCCAGGCTACACACTCAACCCTATTTTATTTGTGATTTAGAGACAGGATCTTGCTAAGTTGCTAAGGCTGGCTTTAAACCTGCAATCCTCCTGTTTCAGCCTCCCAAGTACTGGTATTACAGACGTAAGCCACTATACTCTGCTTAAAGAGCTTTATTTATTTATTTATTTTTTTGTGTGGTGCTGGGGATTGAATCCAGGGGCATTCTACCTCTGAGCTACATCCTTAGCTGTATTTTATTTTTATTCTGAAACAGGGTCATGATAGGTTGATGAGTCTCACTACTTACTGAGGCTGTCCTCAAACCTGCGATCTTCTTGTCTCAACCTCCCAAGTACTAGGATTACAAGTGTGTGCTACTATACCCAGTTTAGTGCTTCTTTGTTAAGAACACCCCAAAAAGACAAACTTAGAAATCAGATGCACAATCAAATAATCACTAGACAGAGAAACTATGAACATCTCAAAGTAAACAAAAAAATTAAAAAAACAGCAAAAATGTGCTCAGTGTCAGTGTTACAGCAAGAGAACTATTATAGCTGTAATAAAGTATGTGGCTGACCTTCTCTTTTAATTCACCAAGATAAGCAGCATTCTGTCCGAGTATAGCTTCAGCAGACTCCTGGAAACAAGTCACCCACTGATTTTCTTGAAAATCTGCAATATTTGCCTAAAAAAACACAACTCTATTATTTCAGCAAAGAAATAATAAAAGGAAGACATACTAAAGAGGATGGGCGATTAACTTCCCACTCGTTAAAATAATTTCCAAAGGAAAAAAATATTATGATGGCACATACATACAGTTCCTGGCTTTATGATGGTTTGGCTTAACAATTTTTCACTTTATATGCAAAATCATATCCATTCAACCATACTGTTTTTCACTTTCAGCACAGTATTCAATAAATTACATGAGATATTCTACACTTTATTATAAAACAGACTTTGTGTCAATGATTTTGCCCAACTGTAAGTGATTGTAAGTGCTCTCAGCACATTTAAGATAGGCTAAGCTATGATGTTCAGTAGGTGTATTAAACGAATTTTCAACTTACAATGGGTTTATCAGGATGTAACCCAGCTTAAGTCGAGGGGCAACCTGTACTATATTTTTTTCTTTTCTTTTTGGTATTGGAGATTGAACCCAGAGGCATTCTACCTCTGAGCTACATCCCTAGCCCTATTTATGTTTTATTTTGAAACAGGGTCTCACTAAGTTGCCGAGATAGGCCTTGAACCTGTGATCTGGCTTGTACTCTATTTTTTCTCTATGAAAGATATCATAGAGAAGTTTAAAATGTAGTCTAAATCACAATATGCTGTGTGATTTCAAATCTCTGTGCAGACAGTGCTCACCTAAAGTCTCCTGCAGATGTACATTCCAGGTACATCAGACCTAGTTCCCCTCCAGATGCAATGTTCTTTGGACTAAGATTTTGAATAGGCCTCCAACCGTCAGGTAGTTCTCTGCATTGTTTGTAAGTATGTATATATTTTGTGGTGCTAAAGATTAAACCCTGAGGCCGGGCGTGATGGCGCATGCTTGTAATCCCAGCATTTGGGAGGCTGAGACCGGAGGATCCGGGTTCGTGGCCAGCCTCAGCTACCTAGTGAGGCACTCCACAATCTAGCAAGACCTGGTTTCAAAATAAAGAATAAAAAATTGGGCTGGGGGTATAGCTCGGAGGTAGAACGCCCCTGAGTTCCATCCCGAGTACCAAAAAAAGATTAAACCCTGAGGCATTCTACCTCCAAGCCACACCCCCAGTTCTATTTTATTTGGAAACAGGGTCTCACTAGGTCTCTGAGGGCCTCACTAAGTTGCTGAGGCTGTCCTTGCAATCTTCCTGTCTCAGCCTCCCAACTACTAGGATTACAGGCCTACACCACTGTGCTGGCTTATTTATTTTGTGGTACTGGGGACTGAACCCACGGGCACTTTACCACTAAATGATACCCCCATTCCTTTTTTCATTATTGTTTTTTACTTTGAAACAGAGTCTCACTAAGCTGTAGAGGCTGGCCTCAGATTTGCTCTCCTGTTTTAGCTTCCCAAATACTGGGATAACAGTTGTGTACCATGGTGCCCAGTAGTCCTCTGCATTTCAAATGCTACATTCTCTGGTCAGGAAGAAGACCTCAGTGAAATGGTTCTAAGTCAGCTGTGAGCCACTCAGACAATTTCAGACCCTTGCTAAGGGCCTTCATCCAGCTACCAAAACTATCAAGAAACAGAGATGAGCAACTGAGTGCCTCCCCTTGGGCATAGGGTATAAAATTAAATTAGGAAGGGTCAAGGAAGCAAGTAGACCTCAAAGACTCCAGGTGTTGAATTAAAAGGTTCTGTAGAAATAAGAGAATACTGTCTCAGCCTCCCAAGTACTGGGATTACCACACCTGGCTTAAGACAACTTTATACAGTTATAACATCTCGGATTCTTTTCTCTTTTTGCAGTACTGAGGATTCTACCTAGGGTCTTATACCTGCTATATGCTAGGCAAGTACTTTATCACCAAGCTACATCCCTAATCCTCTTTATGTTTTTATTCTGAGACAGGGTCTCACCCTTAAATTTGTAATCCTCCTGCCTTAGCCTCTGGAATAGCTAGGATTACAGGCTATACCACCACAATACTAACTTGATTATTTCCTTAGAATTCCTGCTGGTCAGGAAATATAAACAAAACATTTTTAAGACTTCTGATGTTACTGCCAAATCATCTTGTAAAAATAAGCAAGAATGTCCATTTTTAGTTGGGCATGGTGGCAAATGCTTGTAATCTCAGCATCTGGGAGGCTGAAACTGGAGGATCTGGATTAGCGGCCAGCCTCAGCTGCTTAGTGAGGCCCTCTGCAACTTAGTGAAACCCTGTTTCAAAATAAAGATTAAAAAAATAGGGCTGTGGCTGTAGCTCGGAGGTAGAATGCCCCAGGGTTCCACCCCCAGTACCAATAAATAAATAAATAAATAAATGAATAAATGTCCATTTTTTGGGGGGGGGATACCTTTATCATTTAGTTACCTTTTTTTTTTGGTGGTGGTGGTGGTACTAGGGATTGAGCCCCAGGGCATTCTTTTTTTTTTTTTTTTTGCGGTACTGGGGATTGAACTCAGGGGCATTCTACCTCTGAGCTATACCCCCAGCCCTATTTTTTATTCTTTATTTTGAAACAGGGTCTCACTAAATTGCGGAGTACCTTACTAGGTAGCTGAGACTGCGGGCGAACCCGGATCCTCTGGGTCTCAGCCTCCCAAATGCTGGGATTACAAGCATGTGCCACCACCCCCGGCTGCCCCGGGGCATTCTACCTCTGAACTACACCCCCAGCCCTATTTTATTTTATTTTATTTTATTTTATTTTATTTTTTTCGGTACTGGAGATTGAACTCAGGGGCATTCTACCTCCGAGCTACACCCCCAGCCCTATTTTTTATTCTTTATTTTTGAAACCGAGTCTCACTAAGTTGCGGAGTGCCTCACTAGGTAGCTGAGGCTGGCCGCGAACCCGGATCCTCTGGTCTCAGCCTCCCGAATGCTGGGATTACAAGCGTGCGCCACCACGCCCGGCTCTTTTATTTTTATTTTGAAACAGGATCTCGATAGGGTGAATCTCACTCCTTGTGAAGGCTGTCCTTGAACCCAAGCACTAGGATTATAGGTGTGCGCCATCATGCCTGGCTTTAAAAAAAAATTTTTTTAAAGTACCTTTCATTTTAAAGGGTTTTGAAACAAAAAGGAACATCTCTCTTGTTTTTCTTCAGTACTAGGGATTGAAACCAGGGGTAAGCCGGGCGTGGTGGCGCACGCTTGTAATCCCAGCATTTGGGAGGCTGAGACCAGAGGATCCAGGTTCGAGGCCAGCCTCAGCTACCTAGTGAGGCACTCCGAAACTTAGTGAGACTCGGTTTCAAAATAAAGAATAAAAAATAGGGCTGGGGGTATAGCTTGGAGGTAGAATGCCCCTGAGTTCAATCCCCAGTACCGCAAAAAAAAAAAAAAAAAAAAAGAAACCAGGGGCATTCTACCTCTGAGCTACACCCTCAGCCCTTTTTATTTTTATTTTGAAACAGGATCTCACTAAGCTACTATGGGTCTCACTAAGTTGTTGAGGCTGGCCTTGAACCTGTGATCTTCCTATCTCAGCCTCTCAAGTACTGGGATTACAGGCATGTACCACTGTGCCTGGCAAAACAATCTTTATGAAAAAGCAACAATCCTGTATCAGCATGCAGTCACATTCCTCTGAAGTCAGTTCTATTAAGCCTAGAGGAATAGATTCACAAGAAAAATAACTAAATATAAGCACCAGCTGTGTAAGTACAATTACTGCTCTGCAGAAATTCCATTTTATTTATTTATTTATTTTGGGTACTGGGGATTGAACTCAGGGGCATTCTACCTCCGAGCTATACCCCCAGCCCTATTTTTTATTCTTTATTTTAAAACCGAGTCTCACTAAGTTTCGGAGTGCCTCACTAGGTAGCTGAGGCTGGCCACGAACCCGGATCCTCCGGTCTCAGCCTCCCGAATGCTGGGATTACAAGCGTGTGCCACCACGCCCAGCAGAAATTCCATTTTAAATTAATTTATCTTCATAACAGTTAGCAGGCGAGTGCCACACTACTGTAATTGTACTATATACACAGAAGACTGAAATCAGCCAGGCCATCTCAATACAACTTCTGCATATAAAAAGCTTTCAGAAGCCAGGCATGGTGGTGCACGCTTGTAATCTCAGTACTTGGGAGGCTGAGACAGGAGAATCTCAGGTTTGCAGCCAGCCTCAGCAACTTGTGAGGCCCTCTGCAACTTAGTGAGAACCTGTTTCAAAATAAAGAATAAGAAATAGGGGTAGGGGTGTAGCTCAGAGGTAGAATGCCCCTGGGCTCCATCTCCAGTACTCCAGTACTGCAAAAAAAAAAAAAAAAAAAAAAAAAAGCTTTCAGGAGCAGAAAACGGACTGCTATTCAGTTGAGTCAAAGGCTCTTACTTCCTTATTTATAGAATAGTAATGAGCTCTTTAGCACTTACTCATCTGCAAGCTTCCTACCATGAACGATCTTGTTTGTGCTGTTGTATTCATAGGGCCAGGGACATGCTAGTGGCTCAATAAACACCACAGTGCTTTTCACCTACCCATTCTACTTACCGACAAGATCATGCGGTATTTAAAGTTGGCAAATTCACTGTCACACTTCTCACAGCGATATAAACCATTCTGTTGGTCAATCACTTTCTTATTGCAGTCCTGAGTTGGGCAAGCCTGGTACATACAGTTCTCTTTGCGAAGGTACACCACTGTTGCCACAGAGCTAAAATAGTCTGCCTTCAGGAGAAAATAATGAGGTGAGACACAGAGCAGCAAGCCTACATTCAGGATTGGACTCAGGTACCTCAAAGCTTGCTCAAAGTGGGTAGGCATTTACATGTATTCTAATTCTCAAGCTCAAAAAGTGACTGATTACAAGGAATCATTTATTCTGCAGTTTCAGAAATCACATGTGCTATGCACAAACCCATGAAAGTAAGTAAACCAAACTGTAAAGCAGATAATTCCTTATCAACGTAAGACTTTTTTTTTTTGGCAGTACTAAGGATTGAACCCAGGAGCATTCTACCTCCAAGATACACCCCCAGCTCTATTTTTTATTCTTTATTTTGAAACAGGGTTTCACTAAATTGTGGAGGGCCTCACTAAGTAGCTGAGGTTACCTGTGAACCTGTGATTCTCCGGTCTTAGCCTCCCAAGTACTGGGATCACAAGCATGCACCACCAGGCCCAGCTCAACAATTTAATTCTAAATTAGACTCAATTAATTAATTAAAACTGACACTGCTTTTCTCTTTGCTTAAACACCACATGAAAGACAAAGACTTGTTCCTCTTGGTCCTCTGACCCTTCAGAGACCACTGATCTTGGAAATACAGAATAATACAAATCACAAATTTCTAATGTAGCTATGATCAATCATTCCTCCTCCAGTAAAACCAAGGACAGTGATTTCTAGGGCCTTGGTAGATTCACCTTTATATTTGTCAAGCCAGGGATCAAGCAAGCTTTTTCTGTAAAATGCTAGATAGTAAATATTTCAGGCCTGATGGGCCACTCGGTAACACAGTCTCTGTTGCAACTACTCAGCCGTGCTGTTGTGGGGCAAGAGCAGATGGAAGATCGTGAAAGTGTTCTAAGAAAACTTTATTACAACAACAGGTGGCAGGCTGGATGTGGCCAATGGCCTGGTTTGCTAACTCCTGGTCTGAGTCATCAAATTCAGTAGACGTAAAAAGTACACATGACTAAGATCTATACCTTCTAAGCAATCACTGATAAGTAAATCTAGCAAGGACTAAATCATGTTTTGAGGATTATTGATATTTGTTTTTCCTTTTAACCCTCACAGAGATCTCAGATGAATAATTTTTTGGTTTGCCTTTAATATTGCCAGGTTACCTTCAGGTACATCCTGAATGGAGTCAGGAGAGCAACCACTGGGGCTTCCTGCTATCTTGGACCAAAAGAGGCAAAACAACATGGATGAGCTTGGGCTGGTGCCCAGTTTAGATGGCACTATGGCTGAGGTTTAGCTCTGTGGTAGAGTGCTTGCCTAATCTGCACAAGACTGTTTTATTCCCAGCACTGCGATCAATCAATCCATAAATAAAAATTTAAAAATCTTAGGATGCGTTAGAAGCCAGGTGTGGTGGTGTATGCCTGTAATCCCTGTACTTGGGAGGCTAAGACAGGAGGATTGCAGGTTCACGATCAGCCTCACCAACTTTAGTGAGACCTGTTTTTTTTTTTTTTTGCAGTAATGGGGAACCCAGGGGCATTCTACCTTCCAGCTACACCCCCAGTTCTATTTTTTATTCTTTATTTTGAAACATGGTCTCACCAAGTTGTAAAGAGTTTCACTAAGTAACTGAGGGTGGCCGTGAACCAAGATCCTCTGGTCTCAGCCTCCCAAATACTGGGATTACAAGCGTGTGCCACTAATCCCGGATTGAGACCCTGTTTCAAAATAAAAAATAAAATAGCTCGGATATAGAATGTTCCTGGGTTCAATTCCCAGTGTCACAAAACTCTAGAGAAAATAAGTCTTCAAGGAGAACCCTTAAAGAGGTTTTCTATATTATCATGTTAGGTTCAAACTCAAAGCATGACTTCAAAGTTGGGGTACAGACAGGTATTATAATATGCCCAATTTCTTTTTACATGCTGCCTATCTTCATATTAAGTGAGAAATTGGGTGACAAGAGAACCAAAGGAGTGGCTATTCTTTTTTGGTACTAGGGATTGAACCCAGGGCACCACCACATCCGGCTTGGAGTGGCTGTTCTGATGACAGGACAGCACAGATCTGCCCAATGTTTAATTCTCAAGATGTTATATAATAGCATTATAAGTTACTGTGTCTGACAATGATGGATTGGGGTGTACAGCGAAATGAGACAGTAGGAATAAAACATATTGTATATGATGACAATAAAGGAGTAGGGACTGCTATTTAGGGAAGCATAAAGGGAAAATAAATGATTTAAATATGGAGCTCATGACATACGTTAGATCAGGATGGGAGGAAAGTCATTAAATACAAACATTGAGAGGAAAGTTACAGTTAAGTCAAATACCAGAGCAATCCTTGTCAGGGTATACTGGTAACTCTTAGCCTAAGAAAGGCTAAAGCACATGTGGATTGCCGAATGCCTGACGCTGAACTCACTAATGCTTTGCTCAAAAAATGCCTCCATGATATGTGAACACTTTGATTTGCAGCAACAATCATAAAAGAAATCGAGGTCGGGCGTGGGGGCGTACACTTGTAATCCCAGGATTTGGGAGGCTGAGACCGGAGGATACTGGTTTGCGGCCAGCCTCAGCTACCCAGTGAGGCACTCCGAAACTTAGCGAGACCCTGTTTCAAAGTGAGACCCTGTTTCAAAATAAAGAATACATAACAGGGCTGGGGGTATAGCTCAGAGGAAGAATGCCCCTGAGTTCAATCCCCAGTACCGCAAAATAAATAAAAGAAAAGAAAAAATAAAAGAAATTGACCTGCAGTCAGTTCGTAACTTTATTATAACACAAAGCTTGATTATTACTTCTTCAAGATCCCTCTAAGAGCTCTTCACATTTTTCTGCCTCAACACAGCAGAGGGCCACAACACACTCCCATTTGTAAACATGTCCCCTTCACTCCAATGGCAATTCTCAACCATCCTGCCAAGGTCTGGGCAGAGCCCAGGGTAAGAATTATATAGCTTTGATCAGAAAGAGATTTCGAAACTTATCCCTTTGTATATGCTTTTGAGAAGAAAAGTGAGGAGTGTGAGATACCTTGTCACCTTGGCCCAGATTCTCCGATTTCACCTCATACAAGGTTTTCCAGTTGGTATTGCTCCCTCCAGTTCCTCCACTCTTTAGATCCGAAATGGAAATACCATCTAAGGCTTGTCCTTCTGAGTCAAACCTGAAAAAAAAAAAAGAACAGGCACTTTATGTACTTCTCAAATGTGCTACTTGTTTCTACCTATCAGAAACAAGTTCTCTGTCCCCTACTCAGCTTTCACACTGGTCATGTGGGCTCAAGTTAGTATTTCTATTGTACATTAAGTCTACTGAAGAAATGTCCTTCCTTATTTTCTGACAGTACTGGGTATTGGACCCAGGGGCATTCTACCTCTAAGCTATACCCCCAGCTCTATGTTTTATTCTTTATTTTGAAACAGGGTCTCACAAAGTAGCAGAGGGACTCACTAAGTAGCTAAGGCTGGCCGCAAACCTGCAATCCTCCCAAGTATGGGGATTACGAGTATGGGCTACCACATCCAGTCTCTTCCTTCCTTTTTATCTCATTTGCTTTGATGCCCCTCAGTGGTCAAGACAAACAATGCCAAAATGGCCCAGATCTTTTTCCTAAACTAGTCATGCATATCGAGTGTGACAATCCTGAGGCTTTAGGACAGTAACAACAAAAAGGCTTCAGAAAGTCAGCAACAAGCTGGGCATGGTGGCGCACGCTTGTAATCCCAGTACTCGAGAGGCTAAGACCAGAAGATCTGGGTTCGAGGCCAGCTTCAGCTACTTAGTGAGGCCTTCCACAACTTAGTGAGACCCTGTTTCAAAATAAAGAATAAAAACTGGGGCTGGGGGGTGTAGCTCGGAGGTAGAATGCCCCTGGGTTCAATCCCCAGTACCAAAAAAAAAAAAAAAAAAAAATCAACAACAAAAAGCAATGTGAAACTCTTATATAATCCCTTTGGGCTACTAATGCCGATCTCTGCCAGCAGATGCATTTTTATTCTCACTGAAATGTATTAGTATGGAAAGAGGCAGTCACCATATTGTAATAGGTTAGCCAAAAATGTTTCTATGAGCTGGGCATGGTGGCACATGCTTGTAATCCCAGCATTTGGGAGGCTGAGACCAGAGGATCCGGGTTCATGGCCAGCCTCAGCTACCTAGTGAGACACTCCGCAACTTAGTGAGACCCTGTTTCAAAACAAAGAATAAAAAATAGGGCTGTGGGGGGAGGGGTATAGCTCGGAGGTAGAATGCCCCTGAGTTCAATCCCCAGTACCACACACACAAAAAAAAAGTTTCCATGGTGGAAAAACTGTAAGCCCAATATAGAGTCTGAATAATTACATAACCTCAAATAATCTATCAGAAGAAATCTGATAGACTTCTGAAAGATTTACTTTCTTAGTGAGATTTAGTTAAGCCAACATTAAACTTAATTTGTATTAAATTATTACTAACGAAGGAAAGGAGGTCAGGGAGAAAGTGGTTCTGGAACATACTTGTGGCAGAGAGCAGTCAGCCTGAGATTAAAAACATGCCAAACATCACCCAAAAGGTGTGGATAACTAAATGCTAACCACATATGGAAAAGGATCCCTAAAAAGACACCATCTAACAGAATGGATATTGCCCTAAGCTGCAGACAATTGCCTTCTCATTCTGTCAAGTAGGAGGCTAAATTCATCACACAGGCACAGTAAGGTCCATAAATCTGTTTCACCACTACCAGCTACACAAGTTTATGGTTTCAAAAACTCCAAGGAGACATTTGCTACCAAAGATAGCTCATCAGGAATCAACAGAGCAAGGAGAGAGGCAGCCCTTCTTACAATAAAAATTCCACTTTGTTAGAGTCAAGATCTAAACATTGCTAATCCTTGCCTAGATGAGATGTGTGCACTGAATTTCTCTTTGATCAGTGACAAGTTATTTTGTTCTAGGGACAGCCATATCTTCTTAGGCTGCCTGGGATCACAGTTATTGATAAGTGAAATATGAGCACTCTAATGTGGGCATGCAATTAGCTTGGGGTTGTGCTCTGGGTCCTTAAAATCAAGCAACAAGAACAGACTAGAGCCATGTTACTTCTGGCCATATTATTAACGAGCCCTGCCTTATAATGCAATGCCAGCTACCAGAACAGTTACTTACTTATACATGGATTGTACTTGTGAGGATGTTTTAAGAGCTGTGAACATTCCAGTGTATGTTTCATGAAACTATTCAAATATTAGCGCTACACGCTAATAATCCCAGGAGGCTGAGACAGGAGGATTGGATCACAGGTTTGAAGCCAGCCTCAGCAATTTAGTGAGGCTGTCAGCAACTTAATGAGACCCTGTTTCCAAATAATAAAATAAAAAGGGCTGGGGATATAGCCTGGAGGTAGAATGTCCCTGGGTTCAATCCCCAGTACCACAAAAACAAACAAAAAATTTAGCACTACTGGTTCACATTAGACTCAAAAGTGAGGAACATGAAATATGAGCTAATTCAGGAGTCACTTAAACCCTAAGACACAGCTAGAAACAGACACAGGTTTCCCTGTGATTATAACTATACAAATTATTTAAGCTTGAGCTAAAGTGTTTTCTCCGACCACATCAGTTCTTGCATACCATGTTTTAGGCTGAAGTGCTCTTTTAAGGTAGAGTCTTAATGCCTTAAAAAGCTTGGTATTGTGAGGAGATTTTAACAGGCTCTCCTCATCCCTTAAGTACTTTGGGAATAACAATATAATGCTAACAAAAAGCCCATTGTTCCCACCATGCTTTATCAGAGTCCAGAGAATACACACTAAAAGATGTGCCTGGTACCAAGGACTCACAGAATAAGAAAGCACCCCCACACCCCACAGACGCTCACAGATTAACCTGGGAGTGAAAGATGCTCTCTGTGTACGATTCTTCAGCACACAGTGGCCATAGCTGCGTTGGCAGAATGGAGGTCAGCGTGCAGCATGTACATTCTAACTGCCTCCTCAGACTCTCCAGGTTTGTCATGGGATTATGAATTTGTCAGTTTAAAGGCTTTTAAGCTATCCTCTCAGAAAGCATAATGCCTCCAAGAAATATAGAAACCACTCCCTCCAGTGATGAAGCCTTCTGTTTGGCAGAGTTCACATACTGATGGTAACCAGTTCAACTCAAAGCCTGGGCTCAAATAACCCCTTGGTTTAGCACCACAAAACTTACCATCCACGAAGCTTATAGGCTTCTGGGATGTCAGGATTCACAATGATAGTGCTTGAAGACAGTACAGAGAGGCTCCGTCCACCAAAATCAGAAACTCTGGCTCCTTTGATCGCCATCACAGGCTGTCTAGAGCCATCAAACTTATCAGCCTGCAAAATGAAAACCAAACACACACACTGGTAGGAAGAACACACAAAATATTTTTATGGAAAACAATCAATAGCAGAGTGAATTTAATCAATGTACATGGAATCTACACAAGATAGACCTCACACACAAGAATCTGCTCAGAAATTCATGAAAACATATCTATCATTATTTTCCTTGAGTTAGAGGAAAGCTGAAATCACAGTACATCTCATTGAGGTAAAAAAAAGGATTTCAAATAATTACCAGACAGCACAACCTTTTGCTGCCTATGTGGCCAAAACCTCAAAACAAAGAGGACAAGACAAGGCCCCTACAGAGCTTTCTGTTCAATGTCAAGTACTTACATCTTCTCCCCACAGAGCAGCAGACACCACTTTCCCAGACATGTCCATCAAATAGATATTTCTCTTAGCGACTTCTCTATTGTTAGACTTTATCGTGATCTTAGTGGCATCTTCATAGCTCTTGCAGATCCCAATTATGTCTAAAACACAGATACAATGTTTTAGCAGGAGACAAAGACTCCCATCATAATATGACCAATAGATGAATCACATGTTCTTAAGTCTTGCACCTCCCCATACACTGCAAATAAAACTCATCTTCACCACTCCTTTTCCCCTCAAACTTAGACTCACCTACAAGTGAGTCTTTAGACTTGTTCTCTAGGTCATCGATCCCTGTGAAATCAAACTGAACTGTAGGTAAATGATGTCCATCTTCACAGGGCATTACAGAAGTCTCATTATTGAAAGTCATCTCATAGTCGTTTTTAACAGCTGAGAATTGTTTGTTAGCGATCTTCAGGCTTCCTTTTGAGAAATAATACACCTGCAAAAGAGGCCAAGCCACTGGATACAGGTCAGTCTATCAGATCAGACATAAAAACCCTTTACCATTCTACATCACTCCAATGAAGGAAAGTCCCCTGGGTCCCTGTGTCACTTTGAAATAACATTACCTTACCTTGTTCACTTCAATAAGGGAGAAGAACTTGTCCACTTGCTCATTGAAAGCAGTAGCTCTGATTTCACCCTGTAGAAGCAAGTGAGAACAGGTTAGATGTGGTATTCAACATCAAGTCGGACCAGTGAAAAAGCAGGCCACTTCAGCATCAAGATGGTATCTTGGGAGCAGTGATACAAGTATAAAGGGGACCTGGAACCATAAGAAGGCTACAGACACACCAAAAACCCACATCTTATAGTCATACACTCAAGCCATCTGCTCTATAAAACAAGAGAAGTTCAAATAGCTGATCCCATAACCATGCTCCCCCCACCCGCCCTGGGCCTTCTACCTCTGAGCTATACTCCCAGTCCTATTTTATTTTTTGAAATAAGGTCGCACAAAGTTGCTGAGGCTACTTTTGAACCTGTGATCCTTCTATCTCAGTTTCCCCAAGAATTGAGATTACAAGCGGCACCACCATGCCTGGCTCTGTAATCATGCTTTATTAAACTCATGGTAGTGCCGAGTGTGGCGGTACACGCCTGTAATCCTGGTACTTGTGAGGCAGAGACAGGATTGCAGGTTCAAAGCCAGTCTCAGCAACTTAGAGACTGTTCCCAAATAAAAAATCAAACAGGGCTGGGGGTCTAGCTTGAAGGTAGAATGCCCCTGGGTTCAATCCTCAGCACAACAACCAACCAAGCAAACAAACTCAAGTTAGAAACTTAAAAACAATCACAAGTTTAAAAAAAAAAATTTTTTTTTTGTACTACTGGGGAATTGAACTCAGGGACATTCTACCTCCGAGATAAAATGAAGCATCTCTATTTTATTTATTTATTTATTTATTTGCAGTACTGGGGATTGAACTCAGGGGCATTCTACCTCTGAGCTATATCCCTAGCCCTGTTTTTTATTCTTTATTTTGAAACAGGGTCTCACTAAGTTGTAAAGTGCCTCACTAGGTAGCTGAGGCTGGCCTCACACCTGGATCCTCTGGTCTCAGCCTCCCAAATGCTGGGATTAAAAGCGTGCGGCACCACGCCTGGATTTTATTTTTATTTTTGAGACATAGTCTTGCTAGGTTGATGGGTGTCTCATTACTTGCTGAGGCTGTCCTTGAACCCGAGATCCTCCTGACTCAGCCTCCCAAGTACTGGGATTATAAGTGTGCACCACCATGCCTGGCTATGACAAGCTTAATATTTTGAAAATAAAAACAACAACAAAAAATCTGGATATTGAGTGAATTGGCTATCATCTCTACTTTTCTGTCAGTCAAAAATGTTACAGCTGTCTGGGGTGCAGTGGCGCACACTTGTAATCCCAATTACTTGGGAGGCTGAAGCAGGAGGATAGTAAGTTCAAGTATAACCTGGGCAACTTAGCAAGATTATGTCTCAAATGTATCTCAGTGCTAAAGCACCCCTGAGTTCAACTGCCAGGAAAACAAAAACAAAAGGAAGCTTTAGATGTCTTAAAAAACTTAAATGGCTGAAATCTTAGCTAACTGCAGATTAGAAAATTGGCAGAAAATTAGGTTTTGACAGTGATTATAACGTCTTCCATTAAAAAAGACTATTTTTTCTTGGTGGTTCAAACAAACAGGAAATAGGCAACAGTTTGAAAACTCTTTAGAGTACATTTTAGGAATTATAAAAAAAACTAATGGATAAATACACAGCTATCAAGATTCAAAATTCCACATCTTGGAAATTTTTGTTTTATCATCAGGGTTTTGTTTTGTTTAAATAAAGCATACAGAGAAACTACACCAAACCTGGCATAGTGGTGCATGCTTGTAATCCCAGTACTTAGGAGGCTGAGACAGGAGGATCCGGGTTCTCGGCCAGCCTCAGCTGCTTAGTGAGGCCCTCTGCAACTTAGTGAGATCCTGTTTCAAAATAAAGAATAAAAAATAGGGCTAGGGGTGTAACTCAGAGGTAGAATGCCCCTGAGTTCAATCCCTAGTACTGCAGGAAAAAAAGAAAGAAACTGCAACATCAGAACCTATTTCCCAAAATCATTTGCTGCCCAACCTGGCCGTTGTATTCCTTCTGCTGGGGCCCAAAGCTCCCTGTGTTCACCAGCAGATATCCCATCCCAGGGCTCCAGCAAATCAGACAGAGCATCTCAGGTTTCCTGTCCATGAGGCTAATTATACATTTAGAAAACAATTTCTGCTGGGTTGGTGGTGCACACTTGTAATCCCAGTACTTGGGAGGCTGAGACAGGAGGATTGCAGGTTCATGGTCAACCTCAGCTACTTAGGCCCTGATTCTAAATAAAATATTAAAAATCGGGCTGAGAGCTGGGCGTGGTGGCGCACACTTGTAATCCCAGCATTTGGGAGGCTGAGACCAGAGGATCCGGGTTTGCGGCCAGCCTTGGCTACCTAGTGAGGCCCTCTGCAACTTAGTGAGACACTGTTTCAAAATAAACAATAAAAAATAGGGCTGGGTGTATTATAGCTGGGAGGTAGAATGCCCCTGAGTCCAATTCCCAGAACGGAGTGGGGGGGGGGGAGAGGGAGGAAATCAGGCTGGGGATGTAACTCAGAGGTAGAATGCTCCTAGGTTCAATCTCAAGTACCACACACACAGAAAAATTCTCAGTGCTTTCTTGTAAGATGGAGGATTTTATTCATGACCTTTAACCCTCTATTTCAGATAGCATGAGGCCTAAAACCAACATGTCAACTGTGTTTCTGGCCTATTATTATTTTCCACCTCACAGGCCACTGGAGCTGAGCCCTGTTTCCAGAGTCTACTAGGTACATACTCACACTTTCATCAACTAGTTCTATAGAGAAAAGCTTCCCTTCCCCTCGAGAATTGCTCCATGTACGGATCTGGCTTTTGTTGGTAACTCGAGCACAAATAGTCCACCTAAAACCCAAACAGGTCACATTAGTGTTTGGCATTTTACTTGGAATAAAGATCAAGAAATCATCTATCTTATGCATTGTCCTTTGTCAATGTTAGCTGCATTTTAATCCAGCTAATTAAAACCCCAACATAACATTCAGGTTCGACAGGTAAGCAAATAGTAAAACATGTAAGATGATTTAACACTAACTCATCCTACTGTCAAATAAGTAAATTTACAGGCTCTCCTTTCTCTAAAACCATCACCAAGGCAACATTATCCCCTTAATGAAAGGTTCTATGCTAAAAACTG
This sequence comes from Graphiurus murinus, assembly GCA_004027655.1. Classification (NCBI taxonomy): domain Eukaryota; kingdom Metazoa; phylum Chordata; class Mammalia; order Rodentia; family Gliridae; genus Graphiurus; species Graphiurus murinus. Next base: position 20,301 of record PVLC010011266.1, read on the forward strand.
TAATAATACAGCAATTACATTTTGCCACTATTTTTAGTTATGGGAACTGATATACCTGGTATCAAACTCCTGTCTCATTTCTAATGCATGCTGAGATACAAGGCTAATACAAGGCTACAGAATGTGTTTGTGGACCACCGAAAGAGAACACACGGAAGCAGTATGACACTAGAAGGGGGCCACTAAAGAAGGTGGCCCAAGAGGTGAGACTCAGGCTTGATGCCCATCCTGAATGTAGGTGCTTGGCACACTAGTTACCTTACTTATAATTTCACAGGGGGAAATTATCTTCCCTGTATTACCAAATACTGAAGAATAAACAAAAATATTATCTGAAAGAATTCTGAAAAAAGAACAAATTTTCAGTGCTCAAATTAATTTTTAATGAAGTAATATAAGAAATATGTGTTTAGAGTATATTAATGTCACTAATACAAATAGTACAGATTATCTTAGCCAAACTAAACCAGAGTAATAATTTTTAGACCAAAAGTTATCTATTTATATGAAATGAAATGCCTTCTGAATTAGCACAAATATTTTTATTCATAAGCCTATCAACTTTTCTTTCTTTTTTTCTTTTTTTTTTGTGAAACTGGGGATTGAACTCAGGGGCATTCTACCTCCAAGCTACACCCCCAGTCCTATTTTTTATTCTTTATTTTGAAACAGGGTCTCACTAAGTTGCGGAGGGCCTCATTAAGTAGCAGAGGCTGACCACGAACCTGCAATCCTCCCGTCTCAGCCTCCCAAGTACTGGGATTACAAGCGTGCGCCACCATGCCTGGCTCTCAACTTTTCTTTAAGCAGTAATTATTTTATTTTTTTGAAAGTTTTATTTTTATTTTTTGTGGTACTAGGGATTAAACCCAGAGGCATTCTACCTTAGAGCTATACCCCCAGCCCAGTTTTATTTATTTGGAAACAGTGTCTCACTAGATTGAGAAGAATCTTACTACTTGCTGAGACTGTCCTTGAACCTGTGATCCTCCTGTCTCAGCCTCCCAAGTACTGGGATTACAAGCATACTTGACTACGCCCGGCTTTACTATGCTTTTATTGGCACATTATAGTCTCACATCATAATTTAAATCATGTTGACAGTGACATACGTACACATAAGCAGCAATTTTTTTTTTTTTGGTAGTACTGGGAATGGAACCCAGGGGCATTCTACCACTGAGCTACACCTTAACTGATTTTTATGTTTTACTTGGAAACAGAGTCTTACTAGTTGCTGAGGCTGGCCTCAAACCTGCAATCCTCCTGTATCAGCCCACAAATACTGGGATTACAGATGTGTGTCACCATGACTGGCTAACAGTAAATATTTTTAATTTCAAATTCTTCAAAACTGAATCAAACCCCTCAGGCTATGGCAGATTGCTACTTTTGCCATTCTTTTTGATAAGAAAGTAAAAGGTTGTAACAATTTGAAATATCCTCCCCATCAGGGGGGAAAAAAAGCCAGGTGTGCTGGCACATGCTTATAATCCCAATACTTGGGAGGCTGAGACAGGAGGATCACAGGTTCAAGGACATCCTCAGAAAGCAGTGAGACTCTCAGCAACCTAGCCAGACCCTGTTTCCAAATAAAAATAAAATAGGTCTGGGGGGAGGGTAGCTCAGAGGTAGAATGCCTCTGGTTTCAATCCTCAGTACCACACACAAACAAACAAAACAAAACAAAAAACAAACAAACAAAAAGAAATCACCCATTCTATGTGGTAATGTCTCTGAAGTTCATGCATAAGTCACAGAAGAGCCCACAATAACTTCTATTTTTTTTTTTTTTTCGGTACTGGGGATTGAACTCAGGGGCATTCTCGAGCTACATCCCCAGCCCTATTTTTTATTCTTTATTTTGAAACAGGATCTCACTAAGTTGTGGAATGCCTCACCTGGATCCTCCAGTCTCAACCTCCCAAATGCTGGGATTACAAGCGTGCACCACCACGCCTGGCTTCCACAATAACTTCTTATACTATTTTAAAAGTACATTCTGCACCTGTCCTATGCAGCAACTCACTTGGACTGGTATGGGGTGAGGCTCGCGATGGGTACCACTTTGGACTGCGTCCCTCCAGAAGGATGTGAAAGGCTGTTCCCTCCAGGTTTTCCAAATGTCTTTGAGGCACCAAAAGCCTTAGATACAGTGGAACCTTTAAAACCAAACGTAAAATAATCATTCTACTTAACTTTAATAATAAATCTCATTACTGACATGTCACTGGTGAAATCACATAAAACGAAAGGCAAAGTTTTTCCCTCTTAGTATCCAAGATATATGCAATCAGACACAGACTGAAGCCAGAGGCCAAGAAAGCTGTCTTGAAGGAAGGATGGGCACAGGAGTTCATGATTACACCTACTGACTTAAGCCCCGAGGTCAAAAAAACAATGGTAACGAATATACACACCACTCTTTCTGAGGTCCACCTTCTGAAACTTTTACTTTTATCAATGGGCAAGAAAATGGGTTGCAGAAGTAAAACCAACCTTCTCGACTGGGAAAACTGATGGTAAGTCACTAGTCTCATAAGAAGAAAAATCCAACAGCTAGGGACGTAGCTCAATGGCAGGGCATTTACCTGCTTAGCATATGTGAGGCTGTGATTTTTTTTTTTTTTGTACTAGGGATTGAACTCAGGGGCATTCTACCTCCGAGCTACATTCCCAGCCCTATTTTTTATTCTTTATTTTGAAACAGGGTCTCACTAAGTTTCAGAGGGCCTTACTAAGTAGCTGAGGCTGGCCACAAACCCAGATCCTCCAATCTCAGCCTCCCAAGTACTGGGATTATAAGTGTGTGCCACCACACCTGGCTGAGGCTGTGGTTTTAATCTTCAACACCACAAAAAAAAAAAAAAAAAAAGGGGGGGGGAGGGGGGGGGGGGAGGAGGGAACGGCGGAAGGCTAGGATGTAAACTTAGAGAGGATGGATGCTGGAGGTGAAAGGCATCTATCACCAATATATTACCTCAAAATACCATCAGAGGACAGAAGAGTCTAAAACAATGCCTAAAGGATGGCGTTTAATTGGGAGCAAGGTCAAGAAACATTAGGTGAGTGGCACCATGACCCCCATCCCCACCTCCTTTTTCAGGCTTATGCAGCTGCCCCTTGATGCTAGCAGGTGAGTTCCTTTATATGCATGCTGCATCTGTAGAATTTCAACCTCCAATTCAGAAAACCTAATTTAGCTCAATGATCTCCTAAGTTCTATATCAAAACATTTCTTCAGAATAGAATTTGGCTAAAAATACAAACCCACTATTTATTTACTGAGTTTCCACAGCATGTACCACACTATTCTTGGTACTTGTAACACTTAGTAAGAAATACTCACATGAGTGTCCCAGATCCTAAATTTTCTATTCTAACTGGGGAGTCAGAAGAGACAAACACACACAACAGTGATAATGACCTCAAGATGATGGCAAGGAAACATATGTACCTTGGAGAATGTGTGCGTGTGTATGTGTATATATCTGTAATATAAACTACACAAGTACTCATTCATCCAACTTTTTACCTATGCCAGGTATAGATCCAGTCCACTTTCTTTCACCACATTAACTGATCTTTAAAAATAAATGTTTGGCAGGGCATGGTGGCACACGCTTATAATCCCAGTATTTAGGAGGCTGAAACAGAAGGACTGCAGGTTTACAGCCAGCCCTCAGCTACTTAGTGAGGCCTTCTGCAACTTAGTGAGACTCTGTTTCAAAATGAAGAATAAAAAATAGGGCTGGGGGTGTAGCTTGGAGGTAGAATGTCCCTGGGTTCAATCCCTCCCCCCAAAAGGGAGAATCACAGATGACAGAATCACAGATATTACAAGGTAGATAAAAACAGCAAAGACCAATGGGGAAAAGTCATGTCCTGCAAGTTTCACAGAAACATTCATGCTTTTATTAGAACTATCCTTGCATTGAAAAATAGAAACTAATCGTTGAAAAGAGGAGGAGGAGATGTAGGTGGCAATGTAATAGAAAAACAGACCTCTAAAAATAAATCCAACCAATTCTACACACCATAATTTTCAATGTTGACTTTCTAGATCAAGAAGTACCTAAAACAGAGGCCAGAGAGTAAACAAAATGATTTCATCAGGGCCTCTCAGGACCCGCTAAAGAGAGAGTAAAAAGAAATCATTTCTCATCCATGAGACTGAGAAGCAGAACCTATGACCAATATAAATGATTTTGTCTTTAAGCAAACAACAAATACTCAAGAGAGCCTGAAGTGAGAAAAATGGAGAAAGACAAGTCAAATTTAATAAGTAGATCCTAGATAATTAAAAGGCGAGAATTTAAAAGGTATGCAAATTCACAGAAAGGCAGAGGGTGCAAAATAGAGATGCAAGAAACTACTATATAAACTATTAACTGAGAAGAGAATATTGTTTTGATAAGAAAAGGCATATTGAGCTGGGTGTGGTGGCTTGTAATTCCAGTATTTGGGAGGCCGAGACAAAAGGATCACAGGTTTGTGGCCAGCCTCAGCAACTTAGTGAGGGTCTTCGCAACTTAGTGAGACCCTGTTTCAAAATAAAAATAAAATGGAACTGGGATATAGCTCAGAGACAGAATGCCCCTGGGGTTCAATCCCCAGTAGCACTGCCAACAACAAAAAAAAAAAAAAAAAAAAAAAAAAAAAAAGAAGAAAAGGCATATTGTAAGCTGGGTACAATAGCACATACCTGTAATCCTGGTACTTAGAAGGCTGACACAGAAGGATTGTAGGTTCAGGCTAGACTCAGCAATTTAGTGAGACCCTGTTTCAAAATAAAAAATAAACTGGGCATGGTAATGTATGCTTGCAATCCCAGTACTTGGGAGGCTGAGACAGGAGGATCACATATTCATGGCCAGCCTCAGCTACTTAGTGAGGCCCTCTACAACTTAGGGAGACCCTGTTTCCAAATAAATAAAATAGAGCTGGGGTGTACCTTAGATGCACCTGGGTTCAACCCCTAGAAACCAAAAAAAAAAAAAAAAAAGCATACTGTTAGGTATCTTTAAAAGACTAGCTGAGTATGGTGGCACACGCTTGTAATCCCAGCATTTGGGAGGCTGAGACCAGAGGATGGGGGTTCGAGGCCAGTCTCAGCTACCTAGTGAGGCCCTCTGCAACTTAGTGAGACCCTGTTTCAAAACAAAGAATAAGCCAGGCTTGGTGGCGCACATTTGTAATCCCAGCATTTGGGAGGCTGAGACTGGAGGATCTGGGATCACGGCCAGCCTCAGCTACTTAGTGAGGCACTCTGCAACTTAGTGAGACCCTGTTTCAAATAAAGACTAAAAAATAGAGCCGGGCGTGGTGGCGCACGCTTGTAATCCCAGCATTCGGGAGGCTGAGACGGGAGGATCCGGGTTCGCGGCTAGCCTCAGCTACCTAGTGAGGCACTCCGCAACTTAGTGAGACTTGGTTTCAAAATAAAGAATTAAAAAAAATAGGTCTGGGGGTATAGCTCGGGTAGTTCAATCCCCAGTACCGCAAAAATAAATAAATAAATAAATAAAGACTAAAAAATAGGGCTAGGGGTGTAGCTCAGAAGTAGAATGCCCCTGAGTTCAATCTCCAGTACTGCAAAAATAAATAAATAAATAAATGATTACCATTTTTTTCAATCACATACTCCATAAGAAGAATTGGAATTATTCTTTACAACTCTGTCACAAATGGCATTTGAGAAATGCTCTTCAATTCCAGATTAAATCTCAAGGCATTATTCAAAACATAACCAACACATGTCTAATTCGTGGCAATCTTACCCATCCCTGAGCTCCCATTCTGTTGCTGGGGCTTGCTGGTTGGTGTATTGGCTGCTGAGAGTGGAGAAGGAACTACTTGCTGTTGTTGCTGCTGCCCATGTCCTGAAGACCAAAAGGGAAAGGCCATTTTAGTGCAATAATTTGAGTTAAGAGATTTAAATTTAAGTAGAAGAAATACTCTGGGAAAGTGCACACAGGTCAGAATTCATGCTGGGGCCTTCAACTATATGCAGGAATGTGCTAATGTGCTGGAGGTTCAATTTTTGTTTTCATCATTGAGAAGGCTGGCTCCATTTACCTTTCACCTGCTCATAATTAATAGCTTTCAGTTTTAATGAGGTTCTCCCCTAAAGCCTTGCCCATTTCTCCTGGAAGAACCTGCAGTAAAGTCACTGGGCTGAATCTCTGACACTACCACTATTTCCATAGCAACAAATCGATGTCATCAACAGAACTGTGTTCGTGGCAGGATCTATCAGAAGAAAAGGCTGGGTGGTAGAAAAACCTAAAAGCAGTTCAATTGTCTCTGAAGTGCTCCTGCTTCAAAGGAAAAGGAGACATTCAAAAAGGACTCTCCCCTTTCCCTCCCAAACAAAGGCAACCTTATTTTGCAACTGACAGTTGGTGGAAAATAAGAGTTGAAAGAGTCTCAGGCACCATGAAGTGCTAGTGAACTGTCACAGCAGGGAGAGATGAGAATGGCGTTCGGAAGCAGTTGTGTCAAGGAAACAGGAAGATTAAAAGGAGAGGAGGGGAAATGAACATGTCTCTCAAGCAGAAAATAAGAAACACTATACCATGAGAGTGTTTATTTGCCCTCACCCTTTATACAAATGTTTATGAGGTTGAAGAATGTTAAAATTCTATCTTTGGGCTATATCCCCAGACCAATTTTATTTATTTGGAAACAGGGTCTCACTAGATTGCTGAGAGTCTCACTAAATTGCTGAAGCTGTCCTTGAACCCGTCCTGTCTCAGCCTCTCAAGCACTAGGAATACAAGCATGCACCATCACACCTGGCTACAGCCCATATTTTTTTTTTTTTTGCGGTACTGGGGATTGAACTCAGGGGCATTCTACCTCCGAGATATACCCCCAGCCCTATTTTTTATTCTTTATTTTGAAACCGAGTCTCACTAAGTTGCAGAGTGCCTCACTAGGTAGCTGAGGCTGGCTGCGAACCCAGATCCTCCAGTCTCAGCCTCCCGAATGCTGGGATTACAAGCGTGCGCCACCATGCCCGGCTTACAGCCCATATTTTAAAATATTAGATTTTGATTTTGAATTTGATTTTGCCTCTGTGACTGGCTCTTAAGGCAGAAGTCAACCTCATGTGGTCTACTCACCATGAGTTCTTGTAGCACACAAGGACAGCTCAGGAAAATGTCACAGAGTATCCTAAATTGCACACAAATAGGAAAGCTTCTTACCTGCCAGCCTGTCTGCCTTCTCCAACTGCTGAGTCCAAGTTCTTTCTGGGCTTCCCAAGGCCCTAACTCAAATGGACATGCTACATGCCAACTTCATTTACTTCTGCCAATATTACTCTTTTTTTGTGTGTGTGGTACCAGAGATTGGACCCAGGAGCATTCTATATCCAAGCTATACCCATAGTCCTATTTTTTTTTATTCTTTATTTTTGAAACAGGGTCTCACTAAGTTTCGGAGAGCCTCACTAAGTAGCTGAGGCTGGCCGGGGACCCGGATCCTCTGGTCTCAGCCTCCCAAGTACTGGGATTATAAGAGTTCACCACCATGCCCAGCTTACTTCTGCCAATATTACTCTGAAGTAGCACAGCTAAATCACTGTGCCATTAGAGTAAAATAAACTTAGTATAAAAATTAAAAAGATTAGTTTTTTCTTCAGTCTTTCCTCTGGAGAAAATAATTGAGATTTTATTTATGCAGAAAAAGGGCCTAGATTATCGACACTGAAATTTTTGTGTTTATTTTTTGGCTTTTGTGTCATAAAAAATTGCACCGGAGAACTATCGCCTCAGACAATGTGTCTTGTGAAGGAAGTTTTAAAATCTTAAGTGAGCCTTTTTAAAAATCAGGAGGGAAAAGTCAAGTGTTCAGTATATAGTATTGAGCCGGGCGTGGTGGCGCACGCTTGTAATCCCAGCATTCGGGAGGCTGAGAGCAGAGGATCCGGGTTCTCGGCCAGCCTCAGCTACCTAGTGAGGCCCTCCGCAACTTAGTGAGACTCGGTTTCAAAAATAAAGAATAAAAAATAGGGCTGGGGGTATAGCTCGGAGGTAGAATGCCCCTGAGTTCAATCCCCAGTACCGAAAAAAAAAAAATCACAGTATATAGTATTGAAGTTAAGTGGTTGGAAAGAAACAAAGCTGCATCTTTACCTGCTTCATAAAATATACTCAAAAGAATAATCAAAATTCAAACACTCAAATATGGAATCATTAAAAACACAAATGCAGCCAGGCGTGGTGGCGCATGCTTATAATCCCAGCATTTGGGAGGCTGAGACCGGAGGATCCAGGTTCGCAGCCAGCCTCAGCTACCTAGTGAGGCACTCCACAACTTAGTGAGACCCGGTTTCAAAATAAAGAATAAAAAAAATAGGGCTGGGGGTGTAGCTCGGAGGTAGAATGCCCCTGAGTTCAATCCCCAGTACCGAAAAAAAAAAACCAAAAACACAAACGCCTGCTATCCTCCACCGTAGCTCCTCCCTCTCTTATAAAGTCTCAAAAATATCTAAACTAGAGGCAGGTGTGGTAGCACACACCTGTAACCCCAACACTTGGGAAGGTGAAACAGGAGGATTGCAGGTTCGAGGACAGCCTCAGCAAGTAGTGAGACTCATCAACCTAATGAGACTCTGTTTCAAAATAGTCCCTTTTCTTGAGGGTCATGCCTGCTGCTTCACATATCTGTTTCAAAAGGGCATGGTCACTGGTTATTGTTAATCACAGATTCAATTTCTATATAAAGTACTTATTTTTACCTATTGCAAGCTACACACTTTTCACATTTGTATGTATGTGTGGTACTGAGGATTGAACCCAGGGTGTTCTATCTCTGAGCTGTACCCCCAGCCCTATTTTTTTTTTTAAAGTTTGAATAAGGTCTTGCTAAGTTGAGAGGATGTCTTCAAACCTGTGATCCTCCTGTCTCAACTTCCCAAGTACTAGGATTATGGGAATGCACTACTGTGCCTGGCTCATATTTAAATATGTGAATTAAAATTAACATTATATTTTAGTAGTATGTAATACAGTACATTAGTCCTGTAATCCTTGTATTTGTGTGTGTGTGTGTGTGTGTGTATGGTACTGGGAATTGAACCCAGGACTTTGTACATGTAGGTAAGTGCTCTATCACTAAGCTACATCCTAACTCCCCCCATTTTTTGGTCATGGGGATTGAACCCAAGGGCATTCTACCTCTGACCTATACCCCTAACCCTTTTTATTTTTGTTTGAATCAGGATCTTGCTAAATTGCTGAAGTTGGCATTACAGGCATGTATCACTGTATCTGTCTACCCCACTCTTTTTTATTTGTAACGGGACTGGGGATGGAACCCAGGGGTATTCTACCTCCAAGGTACACTCCCAGTCCTATTTTATTCTTATTTTGAAATGGTCTCATTAGGTTGTGGAGGGCCCAAGTTGCTGGGGCTGTCCTTGAACCTGTGATCCTACTGTCTCAGCCTCCCAAGTACTGGGATTACAAGTATGCTCCATCACTACTGGCTCCCCCACCTTATTTTCATGGCACTGGGGATTGAACCACCCTATTTTATTTCTATTTTGAAACAGGATCTCACTAAGTTGAGGGTGAGATCCTGTTTCAAAATAGAAGGTGGTGCTAAGTTGCTGAGGCTGGCCATAAACCTTTGACCTTCCTGCCTCAGCCTCCCAAGTACTGGGATTACAGGATTGTGCCACAACACTTGGCTCCACACCCCACCCCCTTTTGTGTGGTACTAGGGATTGAACCCAGGGAAATTTTACTTCTGAGCTATACTCCCAGCCCTATTTTATTTTTTATTTTGAAACAGGGTCTCACTAAGTTGGGAGAGCCTCACAAGTTGCTGAGGCTAGCCACAAACCTGCAATCCTCCTGTCTCAGCCTCCCAAGTACAGGGATTACAAGTGTGCACCCCCCACCCCCCCACCCCACCCCCCGCCAAAAGTTTACTGCGAGCCAAGCATGGTGGCTCATGCTTGTAATCCCAGTACACGGGAGGCTGAGACAGGAGGATCCAGGTTTGCAGCCAGCCTCAGCTACTTAGTGAGGCCCTCTGAAATTTAGTGACACCGTTTCAGAATAAAAAATAGGACTGGGGGTGTAGCCCGGAGGTAGAATGCCCCTGGGTTCAATCCTCACTACCGCAAAAAAAAGTTTACTGAGATATGGTCTTGCTAAATTAGCCCAGGCTAGCCTTGAATTTCTAATTCGCCTGCATTAGCCTTACAAGTAGCTGGGATTAAAGCCATGTACCATCATTCCCAGCATAATCCTTAGATTTGATGAAATATAATACATGTAGCAAGTTTCCAATTAATAATAGCTACCATTTCTTTAGTGTTTACTATGTACCAGCTATACAGTTAAGTGTGTTAGTCCATTGTCAGCACTATGATGAAGATATATTATCATACCCTTTAAACAGATGAGAAAACTGGGTTAGAGAGGTCTAATAACTTGTTCACAGTCCCACAGCTAGAAGGAGAAAACCTCATCTTGAGACTAGGTTTGTCTGATGAGGTCCATGCACTTCACCACATCTAGTTAATTTTTAATTGTAAACAACCAATTCTGGCAGCAATAACTCTAATTATATAGAGTATAATTTAAAATATAACATCTGGTATTAGAAAGAGCTACCAATCCATTTAATAGAACAATCTTTTAACTCCTGCTTTGGACCACACTTGCCAATCGGCACAAGAGACAACACTGAGCCAAACGGAGAGCAAGACTCCTGCTGTGTCTAAACAGCAACAACTGCCCTTCAATTAATGCACTGTGACACAGCAGCTGCCCACAAGACCTGATATAAATCAGTCTAGAGCTAAAGAGAAGCCCTTCTAAAAATCAAAATTATCCTGCAAAGCAATAATGCAGACTCAGTTTCTGATAATCTTCTGTTTTGTGGTACCTGCAAATCAAACCATTCCAATAAAATGGATCAACATCATACTTCTTGGACTCTTCTGTTCTATGCTGGCTTCATATCACTGGCTCTGACACAGGAGGAAAACAGGCTATTTAAAAGCCAACTCCAAGCCGGGTGTGGTGGCGCACGCTTATAATCCTAGTACATGGGAGGCTGAGACAGGAGGATTAAAGGTTCACGATCAGCCTCAGCAACTTAGCAAGACCCTGTTTCAAAATAAAATAGGGCTGGGGGTGTAGTGTAGCTCAAAGGTAGAACACCTCTGGGTTCAATCCCCAGCATCACACACACACACACAAAAAGGCAGTAGTGAGTGGCTTATTCTCATTTCTTGAAGCAATTCACTGTGTGACCTTGGCCAAGTCGCTTCATCACCAGAACACTGATTTCTGAAGTAACTCCTTCTGTATCTAGCATTCTGTGATTGTGCTGGATACTCTGCTAAGGAGCAGAACTGAACACCAACTCTTTTCCTTCACTTAGACAAAGGCTAGGACTGAGTTCCAGATAGGATAATCAAGACAGCACACAGTTTGCCTCCAGCACAAAAATTACTGGATTCAACTTCATTTACCCCAGTCAAGAGACACCATGGTGGGACTAAAGTGAAACTCAGTCAATAGAACATTTGCCTACTTTGTGTGAGTCTCTTGGTTCAATCTCTAGCACTGCAAAAAAAAAGAGCGAGAGAGAAAGATTATGTCATGTACAGAAGAACAAAACTGAGAATGATAGTAGAGTTCTTTGAGGGTAACTATTGCATGTAAGTGACATCTTTTTTTTTTTTTTTTTTTGCGGTACTGGGGATTGAACTCAGGGGCATTCTATCTCCAAGTTACACCCCTAGTCCTATTTTTTATTCTTTATTTTTGAAACAGGGTTTTATTAGATTGGGGAAGAGCCTAAGTAGCTGAGGCTGGCCACGAATCTGGATCCTCCAGTCTCAGCCTCCTAAGTACTGAGATTACAAGCATGTTCTAACACACCCAGCTGTAAGTGACATCTTTAAAGTACTGAAATTAAATAACTGTCCACCCAGAATTGTATGCTCAGCAAAAATATATTTCAAAGCCAAAGCAAAAGGAAAAATATTTCCCAGAGACAAAAACTGAAAGAATTAATTCCCAGTGGATCATTATTACAAGAACTGCTAAATGATAGTAGTTGGAAAAATGGACCTAGACAAATGAAGAACACCAGAAACAACTATAGGAGTATGTGTAGGGCGTGTGTGTGTGTATGTGTGTGGTACTGGGGATGGAACCCAGGAGCATTCTACCTCCAAGCTATACCCCCAGCCCTATTTTTTTTTTTTTTTCCGGTACTGGGGATTGAACTCAGGAGCATTCTACCTTCGAGCTATACCCCCAGCCCTATTTTTTATTCTTTATTTTGAAACCGAGTCTCACTAAGTTGCGGAGTGCCTCACTAAGTAGCTGAGGCTGGCCGCAAACCGGGATCCTCCGGTCTCAGGCTCCTGAATGCTGGGATTACACGCGTGTGCCACCACGCCCGGCTACCCAGCCTGATTTTCTTGGTCTTTCTTTCTTTTTTTTTTTTTTGGCAGTACTGGGGATTGAACCCAGGGGTATTCTATCTCTGAGCTACCCCCAGCCCTATTTTATTTTTTTAAATTTTGAAACAGGGTCTACTAAATTGAGGAGGACCTCACTGAACTGCTGAAACTAACTTGAGATCCTCCTGTCTCAGCCTCCCAGGTACTCAGGATTACAAGCATGTACCACCACACTCGGCTACCCGCAGCCCTTATTATTTATTTATTTATATTTTTTGTGGCACTGAGGATTGAACCCAGGGGCAATCTACTTCCAAGGTAACACCCCCAGCCCTATTTTGTTTTTAGTTTGAAACAGGGTCTCATAGGTTGATGAGGCTCACTACTTGCTGAGGCTGTCCTTTTTTTTTTTTTTGCAGTACTGGGGATTGAACTCAGGGGCATTCTACCTCTGAGTTATACCCCCAGCCCTATTTTTTATTCTTTATTTTGAAACAGGGTCTCACTAAGTTGAGGAGGACCTCACTAGGTAGCTGTTTCAAGATTAAAAGAAAAAAATAAAATGCTGGGATTACAAACGTGTGCCACAACGCCCAGCTTGAGACTGTCCTTGAACCTGTGATCCTACTGTCTCAGCATCCCAAGTACTGAGATTACAAGCATGCGCCACCACACCCAGCTTTTATTTTTTTCTTTTAATCTTGAAACAGGGTCTCATTAAGTTACTGAGGATGGCCTCAACCCTGTGATCCTCTTGTCTCAGTCTCCCAAGTACTGGGATTACAGTTGTTAGCTACCTTGCCCAACAAGAAAGATTCTTTTCCTACACATGAAATGGTAGAGTATCACCCAAGAACAGACCATAATAAGCTAAGATACATACTATATATCCTAAAGCACCACTAGAATAATAAATCAGAGGCTGAGACAGGAGGATCTCAGGTTTGCAGCCAGCCTCAGATGCTCAGTGAGGCCCTCCACAAGAATAAAAATAGGGCTGGGGGTGTAGCTTAGAGGTAGACTGCCCCTGGGTTCAATCCCCAGTACCGCAAAAAAAAAAAAAAGTTATAATAATAAACAAAGGAAATAATAATCAGAAAAAAATTCAGCCAGGCATGGTGGCGCACGCTTGTAATCCCAGCATTTGGGAGGCTGAGACGGACCATCGGAGCATCGGGTTCACAGCCAGCCTCAGCTGCTTAGTGAGGCACTCTGCAACTTAGTGAGACTCTGTTTCAAAATAAAGAATAAAAAATAGGGCTGGGGGTATAGCTCGGAGGTAGAATGCCCCTGAGTTCAATCCCCAGTATTGCAAAAAAAAAAAAAAAAAAAAAAAAAAAAAAAAAAAAAAAAAAAAAAAAAAAAAAGCATAGAAAGCCGGGTGTGGTGGTACAGGTTTGTAATCCCAGGATTTGGGAGACTGAGACAGGATTGCAGCCAGCCTCAGCTACTTAGTGAGGCCCTCCGCAATTTAGTGAGACACTGTTTCAAAAGAAAGAATAAAATGTAACTAGGAGGTAGACTCCCCCTGGGTTCAGCCCCCAGTACCACACACACACACACAAAAGAAAAATATATACCAACTTAACACTAATCAAAAATAGGTAGCATCAATTTTATTAATACCAAAGTAGATTTCAAAGCACAGAATTTCAACAGAGACAAAGAAAGTCATTTCATGATGATACAGGAATCAATTCATCAAAAGGACATAACAATTTTTTTTTTTTTTTTTAGTGGTACTGGGGATTGAACCCAGGGGCATTCTACCTCTGAGCTATACCCCCAGCCCTATTTTTTTTTTTTTTATTCTTTATTCTGAAACAGGGTCTCACTAAGTTGCAGAGGGCCTTACTAGGTAGCTGAGGCTGGCCGTGAACCCAGATCCTTTGGTCTCAGCCTCCCAAATGCTGGGATTACAAGCACGCGCCACCATGCCCGGCTTGGTTAATCTTTCTGAATATAGCAATGACAATGTTGACTGAGACACTCTTTCTTACATTTTCCCTTCTTCATTTCTTCAGTATTGAAAAATACTGATAGAAAACCTGAGCCGGGTGTAGTGGCGCACGCTTGTAATCCCAGCATTCGGGAGGCTGAGACTGGAGGATCCGGGTTCGCGGCCAGCCTCAGCTACCTAGTGAGGCACTCCGCAACTTAGTGAGACTCGGTTTCAAAATAAAGAATAAAAAAATAGGGCTGGGGGTGTAGCTCGGAGGTAGAATGCCCCTGAGTTCAATCCCCAGTACCGCCAAAAAAAAAAAAAAAAAAAAAAAAAAATTTAAAGCCGGGCATGGTGGCACACTCTTGGGAGGCTGAGACAGGAGGACCGCAGGTTCGCAGTCAGTCTCAGCAAGTAGTGAGACTCTCATCAACCTATTGAGACCTTGCTTCAAAACTACAAATAAAAAACAGGAGCCGGGCGTGGTGGCGCACGCTTGTAATCCCAGCATTTGGGAGGCTGAGACCGGAGGATCTAGGTTCGAGGCCAGCCTCAGCTACCTAGTGAGGCACTCTGCAACTTAGTGAGACTCGGTTTCAAAATAAAGAATAAAAAATAGGGCTGGGGGTATAGCTCGGAGGTAGAATGCCCCTGAGTTCAATCCCCAGTACCGAAAAAAAAAAAAAAAAAAAATAGGGCTAGGGGCATACCTTGGAGGTAGAATGCCTCTGGATTCAATCCCCAGTACCAAAAAAACTCCCCCAAACAAACAAACAAACCAAAAAACCCCCAACAAACTCCTGGGTATCCCAAACACAAATATGTAGAAAGCCACTATTGATATATTTGAGGTAAATGCAAGGTTATGCTATTAAATCACTGACATCTCAGCTGGTTTTGCTCCCATTAACTTACCTTACAAAGTCAACTAACCACAAATATAACTGATAACAGGAAGTCATATTTTATTCCAAAAAAAATTTTTTTGTACTTGAAGTTGAACCCAGAGACATTCTACCTTGAAGCTACACCCCTAGCCCTATTTTTATTTTTAAACTTTTTTTTTTGATACTGGGGATTGAACTCAGGGGCATTCTACCTTGGAGCTAAACCCCTACCCTATTTTCTTTCTCTCTCTCTCTCTCTCTCTCTCTCTCTCTCTCTCTCTCTCTCTCTTTTATGGTACTGGGGGCTGAACCCAGGGGCATTCTGCCTCCGAGCTAGATACCCAGCCCTATTTTTTATTCTTTATTTTGAAACGGGGTCTCACCAAATTGCAGATGCCTCACTAAGTAGCTGAGGCTGGCTGGGAAACTGTGATCCTCTTGTCTCAGCCTTCCAAATACGGAGATTACAAGCATGTGCCACCATGTCTGGCTCTTTCATTTTTAAATTTGAAACAGATCCCAGTACTTGGGAGGCTGAGACAGGATGATCAAAGGTTTGTGGCCAGCCTTAGGTACTTAGTGAGGCTCTCTGCAACTTAGTAAGACCCTGTTTCAAAATAAAGAATAAAAAATAGGGCTGGAAGTATAGCTCAGAGGTAGAATGCTCCCTGGGTTCAATTGCAAGTATTGTAAAAAAATTAAAAAAAAATCAATTTAGTAATCTATATGATCAGTTTCTTTCTTTTTCTTGAATTTTTATTTTGAAACAAGGTCTCACTGAGTTGCAGAGGGTCTCACTAGATTGCTGAGGCTGGCCAAACCTGCCATCCTTCTATCTCAGCCTCCCAAGTACTGGGATTATATGTGTGGACCACCACACTTGGCTCCTATGTGATCAATTTAACTGTTTAATAAGGAAAGAAGAAAACCAGGAAAGATCCCAAGGACAGAAGTTTTGGTAGAGCAGAAATAATACCATGAATTGATTAAATATAATTAAATGTCTCTGACAATTTCATATTTAAAATTTTCAGGATGAAAATATTTTGAAACAAAAGTTAGAAATCTGGCTGCTCTATTCAGAACAAAGATTTTAATTTTTTTAAATCTCTAAACTTAGCTTTATTTGACATTTGGGACTCCATGATTACTATTTTCTTGTTTTGTTAACATGAAAAATTTAGACTATTTTATTTATTTCACTACATAATAATTCACTTGGTCCAGTTTACACTCCTTTTCTTATCTTTCCACTTGAATATTCACTCCTTTGGAGATTTCTTCCTCCTTGGACTCTTATTTATTTAAATATTTATTTTTGGTACTGGTTATGGAACCCAGGGGCATTCTACCTCTGAGCTACACCCCCAGCCCTATTTTTTATTCTTTATTTTGAAACAGGGTCTCACTAAGTTGCCCAGGGACTCACTAAGTATGTGAGGCTGGCCGCGAACCTGAGATCTCCTGTCTCAGTCTTCCAAGTACTGGGTTTACTAGCGTGCGCCACCACGACCGGCTCTCTCTGAACTCTAGAGAAAAACAAGTTTATGCTAACAATGCATTTGTGCTGGGCTGTGGGGAATGCTTTAAGACCCTATATTGGTCATGTAAGTAATTGCAACCAGAAACCATTTGCACAGTCCTCTCACCTTCCTTTCAGGGTTGCATTTTGCCATTAGGTCTGAATTAAATCGTGGGTAGGGGCAGTTATTAATGGGCAAGGTTTGGAGTCTACTTATTACCCCAGTACTTGGGAAGTGGAGACAGGAGGGTCACAGGTTCGCGGCCAGACTCATCATTTAAGGAGGGTCTTCGCAATTTAGTGAGACCCTGTTTCAAAATAAAAATGTAGGGCTGGGGTGTAGCTCAGAGGTGGAATGCTCCTCTATCCTCAGTACAACAACAAAACAAAAGACATTACTAATAACCCACTCTGGTTTGAAATGTTTTCAATTTACACATACAAAAATACAGGTCGCCTCTAATCTGTGCTGTAATCGGTTCTACTCTTAACCTCAGTTAAGAAGAAGGGCTAAAACAATACGGAATTCCAAATCTACTTCGTTATACCTAGCATACCAGAACTTAATTGAAAGACTGACCTCACGGTAGCTGCACTCCTAGCGCCGAGTGTCAACCCCACCTCCAGGCAGGTCCCGCCCCTTCCCTCCTAGCCAATGGGGTGCGCCGCAGCGTTGGGCAAGCCCCGCCTCGGTCTGGGGTCAGGCATACGCCCCCTTTTAATTAGATCTCGCGCATGCGCACTCTCATTGGGCCGTGGCGAGACGCTTAGAGATCGGTTTTCATCCTTTTTCTCTCTCTGGTCGCGCGACTCCCCGAAACCCTTCCCACCCTTTTATTGCCGAGGATTCCCCTCCCAGTCACTGGGGGAAGGCGCTGCTGCGGCCTTGGGTGCGGCAGGACCCGGATGTGGAGCCGCTCTCGCCCGGCGGGGACTCTGTGGCGGGGCGGAGCGCGGCGGCGTGCGCGGGGGCTGAGAGAAGGGAGCCCCTGGGCCCGGGCGCTCGCCGGACGCCGGGAGGAGCCACCGCTGCCCGCGGGGGAGGAGGCGGCGCCCGCGTCCCGGCGCCCACCCCGGAGCGAGGGGCCGGGGGAGAGTGAGGGCCGGCAGCCCGGCCTGCCCCCCGCCCTCGCCTGCGCCCCGCGGCGAGCCTCCCCCGGCCCTCCGCGCTCCCCGCGCTCCCGGCCGGGGGAGAGCGAGGCTTCCTGGCGGCCGTCGCTGTAGCCCGGCCGGGGAGCCCGGAGGAAGCGGGAGAGCCCCCGCCCGCGGCCCCTTCCCCTCGGCCCGCTCGCCGCCGCCTCCGAGCCGCCGCGGGCCGGGCTCCAGGGCGAGCCGGGGGCGCGGCGGCGCCGGCTGGGCCGCGGCTGTGGGCCCCGCGGGGACCGCGCCGCCGCCCCCGTGAGTTACCCCCACGTCCCCCGGGGCTCGCTGCCGCCCCCGCCGGCGCCGAGAGTCCGGCTCGGGCCCAACTCCCTCGCGGGCCCCCCGGCGGCGGCGGCGGCGGCAGCGGCGGAGCCCACCGCCCGGGCCCCGATGAGTAACTCCCGCAATAACCGGGTGATGGTGGAGGGGGTCGGGGCCCGGGTAGTGCGCGGCCCCGACTGGAAGTGGGGGAAGCAGGACGGCGGCGAGGGCCATGTGGGCACCGTCCGCAGCTTCGAGAGCCCCGAGGAGGTGGTGGTGGTGTGGGACAACGGCACTGCCGCCAACTACCGCTGCTCCGGGGCCTACGACCTGCGCATCCTGGACAGCGCGCCCACCGGTAAGTCACTGCCACTTGGCGGGGCCCGCGCCCACGGGGGAGGGAGCGAGGCTGCGGGGGCGCCCGCGGCTCGAGACCCGAGGCAGCTTTGGAAAGGGCCACATGGAATTTTAGGTTTAATACCGGATAAACCAAAACTTGCAGAATAGATACCCTAGTCCCCAAGGGGAATGATGGCAGCTCCATCATCAGGATGCTTTCAAGCTTGCAAGACACAAAGCACCGAGCAGACAACAGACACAGGTCGTCTCCTCCTCCTCCTGGGAAGGGGTCTGGAGAAGCCTATCTACTAAGCCATTGAAATCAATCAGCCGCCAAATGCTAACTGTCTGAAGGAAGGCTTGCCTCGCCATATGGTGCTCAGTTGCCAAGAGCCCATTGGGGCTTCAGATAGCTTTTTTTTTTTCCATCGCTGCCTGTGACACAGAATGACTTGGAGTTCAATAGCCAAATGCTGTTTGGGACTCTGGATTTCTTTTGTTTACTTTTTTTTTTTTTTTTTTTAATCTTTGTATCAATAGAGGGGGGAAAGTTTGAACTCTTGAACCACTTCGTGTGTTAGATACTTTTTTGTTCTGGTACTGGGCATTGAGCCCCGAGGCGTTCTACCTGGCACTGCAGCCCTATTTTATTTTGAAACAGGGACTCTAAATTATTGCAGTCTGGCTTTGAACCTGCCATCTTCCTGTCTCAGTCTCCCAAGTAACTGGGATTACAGGCTTGTACCCACACGCCCGGCTCTTAAATGCTTCTAAGTCCCCTTTCAATGAGGTGATGTCAGGTTCCTACCTGTTCACCCAGGGAGTTAAGATTCACCACACTATAGGCGGCCGTCATCTACTCCAGAGTCTGGAGTTTTTTCTATATGATAAACTGAGGGCCTACTCTCACAAAATAAACATCTGCTTTATTTTGATCTAATTCATTTTCACCTAGATTTATGCTTGATAATTGTATTTGGTAGAAAGTAATTTAAATTTAAAATTGGATATATTTAAGCCAGGCACAGTGGCACATACCTGCAATCCCAGTACTTGGGAGGCTGAGACAGGAGGATCACAGGTTTGAGGCCAGCCTCAGTAATTTATCAAGACCCTATTTCAAGGTAAAAAATAAAAAGGGATGAGGGTAGATGGGCATGGTGGTGCACAACTGTAATCCCAGCACTTGGGAGGCTGAGGTCGGAGGATTGGAGGTTCAAGACCTGTCTCAGCAACTTAATGAGACTCTCAACAACTTAGTGAGACCGTTTCAAACCAAAAGGAAAAAAAAGGGCTAGGGGTATAGATCAGAGGTAGAATGCCTTGGAGTTCAATCCCCAGTACCAAAAAAAAAAAAAAAAAAAAAAAAAAAAAAAAATTGGATACTTTTCTGAATTTCTAAATGAGTGGCTTCTAAGTGTGACATTGAGTGTGACAAAACATAACAAATCTTGAAAGGAGCTTATAATTCTTGCTATTAGCAATAAAAAATAAATTAACACAAGCTGGGTGTGGTGGTGCATGCTTGTAATCCCAGTGCTTGGGAGGCTAAGACAGGAGGATGGAGGGTTGGTGGCCAGCCTCAGCTATTTGGTGAGGCCCTCCACAACTTAGTGAGATCCTGTTTCAAAATAAAGAATACAAAATAGGGCTGGGGGTGTAGCTCAGAGGTAGAATGCCCCTCGGTTCAATCTCTATTATCTCAAAAAAAAGAAAAAAAAAAAAAAACAGAAAAAGAAAAAACACAAACCAACTCAGTTTTTGAAGAGGTAATTCATAAATTTGTGTTTCTCAACTAGCTTAAGTAGTTTGAAGACTATTTATATGTATGGCCATAGAAATTTAAAAGATTCAATAATACAAAAGAGTCGGTTATTGTTATCAGTTTTCTGTGTGTTCTTACAGAAAACTCTATGTATGGCAAGCATAGATTTGAATATACTAAAAATACAGATCTATTCCCCTTTTCAAGTGTAAATAGTAATAAACTATACTTTTCTGCATTTTTGCTTCTTTCACTTAATTTATATTGGTGATTGTTCAGTGTTAGCACTCATGTACAAGTCTACCTTATTCTTTCATGGCTGTGTAATATTCTCCTGAGACATTTATCATTTGTGGTGGAAACATTAAAATATCCTTTCTATCTTTTTAAAAATACGCAAGAGCCAGGCATGGTGGTGCATGCTTGTAATCCTAGTACTTGGGAGGCTGAGACAGGAAGATTGCAGGTTTGAGGACAACCTCAGCAAGTAGTGAGATCTGGTTTCAAAATAAAAATAAAATAGAACTGGGGATGTAGCTCAGAGGTAGAGTATCCTTGGGTTCAATCCCCACCACGCCCCCCCCCCAAATACACAGTACGTTTTCATTATCGATAGTTATCCTCCCAAGCAGTAGAACACCAGAACTTATTTCTCCTATCTTTTACTTGAAGGGGCGGGTGTGGTACTGGGAATTGAACCTAGGGGTGGGCTACCATTGAATTACACTCGCAGCCGCCTTTCTCAGCCTCCCAAGTACTGAAATTACAGGTGTATGCCAGAGTACCTGGCAAGAAATGTATTTTTACTTAATTCTTGTTTTGTGATTGCTTAGCTATGGTGTTGTATTGTTACCAAATAGAATGGAGAATCTGCATTTGGATTTTCTATTAAATTTCTTTCTGACATTTATGATATTATAAGTAACAAAAAACATTCTATTTCCCAAATGCTGGGATTACAATTGTGCGCCACCACACCCGTCAGTAAGACTGTTTAAAATAAAAAATAAAAGCTGGGTGTGGTGTTGCATACTTGTAATCCAAGAACTTGGGAGGCTGAGACAGGAGGATTGCAAGTTCAAAGACAGCCTCAGCAAGTAGTGAGACTCATTAACTTAGGAAGACCTTGCTTCAAAATAAAAATAATAAAATTGGGCCAGGGGTGTAGTTCAGAAGTAAATGCCCCTGGGTTCAACCCCCAGTTCTCCCCCTAAAATTGTGAGGCTACAGATACTGCTCAGTGGTAAAGTGCTTGCATGAATGAGGCCCTGGGTTCCATCTTCAGTATTCCAAAACAGCACCAACAACAAAAGGACCATGCTACAGCTTTCTGATGTAGTTTTTGCAAGTGTAATGCTATTTTAATATATGTTTCTGGTTCTGTACTTTACAGCCGTCTCTCTCTGAGTAACTAGACATTTCTTTTTGGATGTGTTCCCAGGTTGCCACCCACCAACGTCTCTCCTCCACCCTTTTTTGATTGCTATCCAGTGTGCTCTCAGTGCACTCATGCTTATGTCTGTTAGAGCAAGGAATGCTGTGTTCTGATTGTCTTTTGTACTGAGTTACTACTTGGAGAGAAAGACATGTGTATTATTTTCATCTTTTAGAATTGTAGTTATGAATAAGTATTTTCTGAGTAAAATGTGCTTTTCAAAAAGCTTTTGACTCATTTGATCTGAGGTTAGAGAGGTATTACCCTTAAACAGATAAAAAGTAACCATCTGTAAACTGGGAGTGATGGTGCACTCCTATAATCCCAGTACTTGGGAGGCTGACACAGGAGGATCGCATGCTGGTGAAGTCCTCCATCACTTACTGAGACCCTGTTTCTAAATAAAGAATATATAGGGCTGGGGGTATAGCTCAAAGGTAGAATGCCCCTGGGTTCAATCCCCAGTACCAGACACACACACACACACACACACACACACACACACACACACACACACGTGTCTGTAATAAAGCCAGGTACTGGCAGATAGTAGGAATGAACAGCTAGTTTGTTGCTTTTTCCATTTGTCATTCTTTTTTTTAATTTATAGTTCAGTAGTTCAGAAATTGTCATTATACTTTTCCTATTGGATTTTTTTTTTTTTTTTTTTAAATACTGGGGATTGAACCCAAGGCCTTCTACCTCTGAGCTACACCTCCAGCCCTTTGTATTTTGAAACAAAATCTTGCTAAATTGCTGAGTTTGGCCTTCCTTAAACCTACAATACTCCCATCTCAGCCTCCCAAGTACTGGGATTATAGGTGTGTGCCATCAGGCCCGCTCCTGTTTGAAAATTTATTATAAAATATAAGTTATCAGTTTAGAAATGAAATTTGTGATAATACCTATTATAAATTATAAAGTACTTAAAGAAAAATGCTTTTCTAGGCTTGAGGTGCATGCTTGTAATCCCAGTACTTGGGAGGCTGAGACAGGAGGATCTCAGGTTCGAAGCCAGCGTCAGCAACTTAGCGAGGCCCTCTGCAACTTAGAACCTGCTTCCAAATAAAAAATAAAATAGGTCTGGGGGTGTAGCCTGGAGGTAGAAGGCCCCTGGGTTCTATCCCCAGTACCACATATACACACACACAAAATCCTTTTCTAACTTGTAAAAATGAATTTCTATGCTAAAAGTATTCTTGCTTATTTTATTTTTAAATTGGAAATAGCTAAAGAAGAAGAAGAAGAAAAAAGTTGCCTACAATTCTCTGCTTCCCAAAGAAAATGACTTGGGTCTATTTTTTCAGTTACTTTCCAGTACAGTTTTTTTTTTTTTTCCAGAGCTGAGTAGTTTTATTGTATAGTTGTCTTTAGTATCCTCATGAAATTGGTTCCAGGATCCACCAAAGATACCAAAATCTGAGGATACTCAAGTGCCTTATATAAAATGACATAGTATTTACATATAAACTATGCATATCCTTTTATATACTTTCAGTCATATTTAGATTATATTTAATACATAATACAATATCATTGCTCTGTAGATAGTTGTTATACTATATTGTTTAGGAAATCATGACAAAGAAAAAGTTTATGTGTTCAGTTCAGCTTTTTTCCTAATATTTTTACTTGATGGTTAGTTGAATTCAGGAAATGTCGAAGGCCAGCTTTAGTTTTATTTCATGCTTTTGTCTGCTTGACTTACATGTTTTCTGTTCACCTTACAAATAATTTCTTTAAATTTTTGTATGTGGTACTGGGGATCAAACCCAAGGGCATTCTACTTCCAAGCTGCATCCCCAGCCCCCCTTTTTTGTGGTACTGGGGATTGAACCCGGTACCAATCTAGCTCTGAGCTACACCCCAGCCCTGTTTGATTTTTTTTTTTTTTTTTTTTTGCGGCGGTACTGGGGATTGAACTTGGGCATTCTACCTCCGAGCTATACCCCCAACCCTATTTTTTTACTCTTTATTTTGAAACAGGGTCTCACTAGGTTGCGAAGTGCCTCACTAGGTAGCTGAGGCTGGCCACGAACCCGGATCCTTTGGTCTCATCATTTTTTATTTTTGAATTAGGGTCTAAGTTGCGAAGGACCTCACTGAATTCCTGAGGTGTCTCAGCCTCCCAAGTACTGGGATTACTTGTGTATGCCACCACACCCGGCCCCCAACCCTTTTTTTTTTTTTTTTCCAGTGCTGTGGATTGAACTCAGGGGCTTTCTACCTCTGAGCTACACCCCCAGCCCTATTTTTTTTTATTCTTTATTTTGAAACCGAGTCTCACTAAGTTGCAGAGTGCCTCACTAGGTAGCTGAGGCTGGCCGCGAACCTGGATCCTCCCGTCTCAGCCTCCCAAATGCTGGGATTACAAGCGTGAGCCACCACGCCCGGCTCCCTTTTTATTTTTGTTTTGAAGTGGTTTCAGTAGGTTGCTGAGAGTCTCACTATGCTACTGAGGCTGTCTTTGAACCTTCAGTCTCCTTTCTCTGCCTCCCAAGTACTGGGATTACAAGTGTGTGCCATCACACCTGGTGATGCTATATGAATAATTTAATATGTATTCCTTATATGGTTAAATAAAGTTACAACTTTTTTTTTTCAGTACTGGGGATTGAACCCAAGGGCATTCTACCTCTGAGCTATATCCCCAGCCCTAATTTTTATTCTTTATTTTGAAACTGGGTCTCACTGAGTTGTGGAGAGCCTCACTAGGTAGCTGAATCTGGCTGTGAACCTGCTATTCTCCTGTCTCAGCCTCCCAAATGCTGGGATTACAAGTGTGAGCCACAATACCCAGCCTCTTATTTATTTATTTTAGTGCTGGGATTGAACATGGATGCTATCCACTGAGCTATATCTCCAGTCCAAGTTGCCCAGGCTGGCCTTGAACTTGTGATCCTCCTGCCTTAGCCTCTTGAATTGTTGGAATTACAGGCCTGTGGCACCGTGCCTGTCTAATTTTTAATTTTTATGTTTATTACAGGAATTTCTCTTGTAAATGATATGATTTATTTTTTTTTGTTATTATTTTTTGCGGTACTGGGGATTGAACTCAGGGGTGTTCTACCTCTGAGCTATACCCCCAGCCCTATTTTTTATTCTTTATTTTGAAACCGAGTCTCACTAAGTTGCGGAGTGCCTCACTAGGTAGCTGAGGCTGGCCGTGAACCTGGATCCTCCGGTCTCAGCCTCCCGAATGCTGGGATTACAAGCCTGTGCCAACACGCCCGGCTCAAATGATATGATTTAAATATTGGGTACACTGATTTTGAGAATCTTTGTTTTGTTTTTGTAGTACTAGGGATTTAATCCAGGGACATTCTACCTCCGAGTTACACTCCCAGTCCTATTTTATTTTTATTTTGAAACAGGGTCTTGCTAGGTTAGAGTCTCACTACTTATCGAGGCTGTCCTTGAACCTGCAATCCTCGTGTCTCATCCTCCCAAGTACTGGAATTATAGGCTTGGGCTACATACCTGGCTGAGAATCTTTTTTTGTTGTTGTACTGGGAATTGAACCCAGGGGCATTCTACCCTTGAGCTACAATCCCAGCCCTATTTTTTTTTTTTTTTTTTTTTTTTGCGGTGCTGGGGATTGAACTCAGGGGCATTCTACCTCTGAGCTACACCCCCAGCCCTATTTTTTATTCTTTATTTTGAAACAGGGTCTCACTAAGTTGCAGAGGGCCTCACTAGGTAGCTGAGGCTGGCTGTGAACCCGGATCCTCTGGTCTCAGCCTCCCAAATGCTGGGATTACAAGCATGTGTCACCACGCATGGCTCCAGCCCTATTTTTTTATTATTTTGATACAGGCTCTCACTAAGTTGTAGAGGGCCTCACTAAGTAGCTGAGGCTGGCCGCGAACCTTCGATCTTCCTGTCTCAGCCTCCCAAGTACTGGAATTACAGGCTTGTGCTACTATACCTGGCCGAGAATCTTTTTTTCTTTCTCTTTTTTTTTTTGCGGTACTGGGGACTGAACTCAGGGGCAGTCTACCTCTGAGCTATACCCCCAGCCGTATTTTTTATTCTTTATTTTGAAACAGGGTCTTGCTAAATTGCGTAGTGCCTCACTAGGTAGCTGAGGCTGGCCACTAACCTCCAGTCTCAGCCTCCCAAATAGTGGGATTACAAGCATACACCACCACGCCCGGCTGAGAATCTTTTTTTCAAGAGAGGAGTTTGACTTGTTCATATTTATTGTGATAACTGATACATGTTTTTGATTACTGCTACCTTTTTAAATTTTTTTTTTCTATTTTGGTACTAAGGATTGAACCCAGGGATATTCTACCTCCAGGATACACCTCTAACCCCCTCTTTTTTTTTTTTTTTTTGCGGTACTGGGGATTGAACTCAGGGGCGTTCTACCTCCGAGCTATACCCCCAGCCCTATTTTTTATTCTTTATTTTGAAACCGAGTCTCACTAAGTTGCGGAGGACCTCACTAAGTAGCTGAGGCTGGCCGCGAACCCGGATCCTCCGGTCTCAGCCTCCCGAATGCTGGGATTACAAGCATGCGCCACCACGCCCGGCACCCCCTCTTTTTTGTTGTTATACTAGGGATTGAACCCAGGAGCCTTCTGCCTCCAAGCTACACCCCCAGTTCTTTTTTTTTTTTGGAAATAGGGTCTCACTAGGTTGGTGATAGTTTTGCTGTGTATCTGAGGCTGGCCTCGAACCTATAATCCTCCTGTCTCAGCCTTCCAAGTACTGGGATTATAGGCGTGGGCCATGATACCTGACTTTTTTATTTTTTATTTTTTTGTGGTACTGGGGATTGAACTCAGGTGCATTCTACCTCCAAGCTACACCCCCAGCCCTATTTTTTATTCTTTATTTCGAAACCGAGTCTCACTAAGTTGCGGAGTGCCTCACTAGGTAGCTGAGGCTGGCCGCAAACCCGGATCCTCTGGTCTCAGCCTCCCGAATGCTGGGATTACAAGCGTGCGCCACCACGCCCGGCTTCTATTTTTTATTTTGAAACATAGTCTAAGTTGTTGAGGCTGGCCTCCAACCTGGGATCCATCTGTCTCAGCTTTCCAAATACTGAGATTACAAGTGTGTGCCACCACGCCTGGCTCCTTTTTTACTTTTATGTATATATTTTTTCCCCATAATGTTGAAAATTTTATCACTTTTTTTTTCTGTTCTAGTGATTACCATTTAATATTTAACAAACTGATTGAAAATTTGTTTTCTATACATACAGAAAACTATAATAGTCTTCTTAATTTCCCTGCTCTATGCTTTTTACCCGTTCCATTGTACTGATTTTATGGGAATTATCAGAAAAATAAGTCCAAATAATTTCATTGTTTTTCCTCTTCTGTATCCTTGTAAATATATGATCCTTTTTATGTTTTAGAATTTGCTCTTAAAATTGCATTCAATTGCCGGGCGTGGTGGCGCACGCTTGTAATCCCAGCATTCGGGAGGCTGAGACCGGAGGATCCGGGTTCGAGGCCAGCCTCAGCTACCTAGTGAGGCACTCCGCAACTTAGTGAGACTTGGTTTCAAAATAAAGAATAAAAAATAGGGCTGGGGGTATAGCTCGGAGGTAGAATGCCCCTGAGTTCAATTCCCAGTACCGCAA
>PVLC010011267.1:0-39789 GCA_004027655.1 Graphiurus murinus
TCCTCCTCCTCCTCCTCCTCCTCCTCTTCTTCTTCTTCTTCTTCTTCTTCTTCTTTTCTGGTACTAGGGATTGAACTCAGAGGCATTCTACTTCCAAGCTAGACCCCCAGCCTAATTTTATTTCTTATTTGGAAACACAGTCTCACTAGGTTGCTGAGAGCCTCACTAAGTTGCTGAGGCTGACTTTGAACCTACGATCCTCCTGTTTCAGCCTCCCAAGTACTGGGATTACAGGTGTGTGACACCATGCCTGGCTGCTCTATTTCTTTATTTGTGGCTCAATTAAGTAATTAAGCTCTATGTTCGTTCATATATGCTTTCATGGCATTAGCAAAAACAGTTTTCCCAATTAACTTTTTAAGCTGCTGGTTCCATATAGGAATAAAAACCTCTGAGTTCACCAAGTCTAGAGGGAAAGGCTAGTGCGCAGGGCCTGGGTAGCAGAGGAGCAGAGACATTCTGATGTTTCCATTGGAAGTGAAGGGAACAGAACTAAAGAGCAGTCAGAGACGTAGGCAGCAGTAAAAGGCGCTTCTATTGAAAATCTTGCAAACTTCCAGGAGCATGATTCAGATATTAATTGCTCTGTGTCACTTAGAAAGGTCTTTGCCATGCCCAGACCCAGCTCCGCATGGCGCTGCGTGATGACCCTGCCTGGTACTGGTGTGGCAAAGGGCAAAAGGACAAAGGGGTGCAGCGGGGCGTCGTGCTAGATTTTCATGGGAGTCTGGAGGTCGGAATTCAGAATAACAGGTGGAGTTTTTTAGGGAGTCGAGGCTTTGCTAAATCAAAAGCAAGTGTCATATACTCATGCAACATCCTGTGCTGGGAATGGGTGTGCTGCGCTCAGCTTGGGGACCACTGGCCAGGGAAGCGCGGGGAGCACTCCAGGAACGTGGGAAGGGGTGCACACCAGGGCTCCTTCTAATGATCCTATGAGCTGTGTGCTGCTTGCCCTGTCAGAGTGAGAGCAAGCAAGAAGACCCAGAAGTGTTGGGCATGAGGAGCAGGAGGCACATCACCACACACACACACACACACACACACACACACACACACACACCCTTCAGAGTACCTCACCCTCTGGTGACCGGGAAGGTACCCTGACTCCCTCATGGAAGAATGGAAGAGGCGGGCCCTGGGCTCACAGAGCCTAAGCGGACTGTGTCTGCTCATCTCCGCCTAAGAGGATGAGCTGAGATCTTAAGTCAAGGTGCTGTGTTGCCAAACCCCAGGCAATGGTCTGGCTAATAGATTTCAAAGAGAAACAACAGAATGGTGCCACGTGTGAAGTGGGAGAGGCTTCCTTCTGAACAACAACAAAAATTATGATTTTCTTTTTTATAACAAAATAATATGCAATTTTCTTTTCTTTTCTTTTTTTCCTTTTCTCTTCCTTCCTTCCCTCCCTCCCTCCCTCCCTCCTTCCTTTCTTTCTTTCTTTCTTTTTTTTTTTTTTTGCGGTACTAGGGATTGAATTCAGGGGCGTTCTACCTCTGCGCTATACCCCCAGCCCTATTTTTTTTAAATTCTTTATTTTGAAACCGGGTCTCACTAAGTTGTGGAATGTCTCACTAGGTAACTGAGGCTGTCCTCGAACCTGGATCCTCCGGTCTCAGCCTCCTGAATGCTGGGATTACAAGCATGCGCCACCACGCCTGGCTCTCTTTCTTTCTTTTTTGTAGTACTAGGGTTCAATCCAGGGACATTCTACCTCCGAGCCATATCCCCAGCCCCTATTTTTTATTCTTTATCTTGAAACAGCATCTCACTAAGTTGCAGAGGGCCTCACAAAGTTGCTAAGGCTGACCAGGAACCTGCAATCCTCCTATCTCAGCCTCCCAAGTACTGAGATTACAAGCATGTGCCGCCATGCCCAGTTTTCTCTGGGTAGAAAAGTTTGACATGCAGACAAGCTAGAGGGAGGAAGAGGAAGATCCTCGGTGTTCCCACCACCAGCAGCAAAGACTGTTATCACTTTGCGGGCAGCTGCTTCCCAATTCCCCAGGGGGTGCAATGGCCTTGAATGACCAGTTTTGGGTGGGGGGCTTGGGAGTATTACCTCCAAAGAAGACAGAGGCTCTAGGAATATACGAGTTGGGTTGACCAAATGTAGACATCGCCTTGAAGATAGACAGGCATCCTCTGGGGACTCGGCAGCCTTTTTTTCTTTCTCCATAGACCATGTCCTTTTATTCTAGAAGTTGCCACCATGGTGTTGGGTAACACTGGTCAACATGGCCCGATGTCTCAGACTTTTCAGAGGAGCAAGTGGAGCCGCCTGCCTGCACTGTCTCAGCGAGCAGATGAAAGGAAGGGAGACTGGGGCCCACACTTCCGCTTTCTTATAGGATTTTAAAGATGTGGGACGTGGGCAAGTTTGAGTGGAAGCCTGAGAATTTGGTTTTCTGTGTGAAGACCGTCATCTTTCTAGAATGTCCTGATGGCTTGAGACTCCAAACACTTAGATGGTGACTAACTCACTGCTTGTTCAAATACTAATTGTTCCTTCAGACCTTCAGGTGGGTGTGGAATTCACCTCAGGAAGCCGGGAGAGGGGATCAGCCAGGGACTCCAGAGGCACTGGAGAGAAATGTGTGAAATTCCAGGAACTGGCCTTGTGATGCCCGGCTTCTAGCTTGTTACTCACTTCCTGGAGTTCAGCAGTGTAGCCCGTGAACTCTGAAAGCTAGAGCCCCCATCATCAGACATGGCGAGGAGGAGATGGATGAGGAGACCGAGCCCCATCTTGCAGCCAGTCCTTTAGGAAGAAGACCTGTCAGCTCTAGAAGAGATCAAAAGGCCGAAGGGATGCTTGGATGAAGAAAGGGAGAAGAATGTGAACATGGCGGCTGTCTCCTGGCCTTTCTCACTGGCAGGTTCCACACGGGGGGGGGGATTCCGCTCAATAATGTCTGCCTTGGAGTCCTGAGCCAGCCAGCACGGGGCAGCTGTTCTCCCAGCGCCTCCCATCCTCTGGGCTGAAGGGATGTGCAGTACTTATGAGGTGCTTGCTGTGTTGCTCAGCCTGCCAGGTCTCTTCACCCTGCAGCGGGTGAAGAATGGTCAATCCGATCTGGTTCAATGCCGTGCAGTCGTAAGCGTGTGCATGCACCCACGATGTGCCCACCCGCGGGCCAAGTATTGTCCTTGGAACAAAATAAATCCAAGTCTTGCATTCTGCCCTCGATGGTATCGCCAGCTCCTTGTGACACGAGACAAGGGAGCTCGCGCTCAGAGGTTAAATGAGTTAGTGACTTCTCAGCAGAAAAACACGAAATAGCTTCTTCTGCTTGTCTCTTTCATTCATCCAGAATATTGAGTAGAGGATGACGGGGCCTGTGTACATTTGTATTCAGATGTTATAAGGTCCAGGTCCTCATCTTTGCCTACCTAGATTATTGGACTAGATTGTTAAAAGCAATTTTCCAAGTAGAACAACAACGACAACAAAAATGATAGAAAATACCAGTGAGCCTTGCATGTGAAAAAAGAGCTCTTTGATGAAGCTTTTGTCAGGTGCCTATGGCTTTTAGGCAATAATGGCTAACTCTGAGTCTCCAATAGAAAAAGATTAAAAAGACCGGGCGTGGTGGTGCAGGCTTGTAATCCCAGCATTTGGGAGGCTGAGACTGGAGGATCCGGGTTCACAGCCAGCCTCAGCTACCTGGTGAGGCATTCCACAAGTTAGTGAGACCTTCTTTCAAAATAAAAGAATAAAAACTAGGGCTGGGGATGTAGCTTAGAGGTAGAATACCCCTGAGTTCAATCCCCAGTACCACAACAACAAAAAAAAAAGATTAAGAAGCAAGTAGTGTGAGTTAGTAATCTTTATGAAATGAGAGGTAGTGAGCTTTGTAAATACTGAACCAATCTGACATAGTTTTGAATAAAGCCTCTCTGCGGTTTCCACAGCCCTCAGGTGTAGACTCAGAGAGGCCTGCTTCAGTTTCTTTGTCAACTCAGGCTTCCCATCTCCCTGCTTCCTCCTCTGCTCCCCCACCTGCTCCCCCTACTCTCCTCAGGGGCTCAGCTCAGGGGCTCACTTTCCCCCAAGAGGCCTTGTTTTACTCCTTTTTTTTTTTTTTTCGGTACTGGGGATGGAACCCAAGGGCATTCTATCTCCGAGCTATACCCCCAGCCCTATTTTTTATTCTTTATTTTGAAACAGGGTCTCACTAAGTTGCAGAGTGACTCACTAGGTAGCTGAGGCTGGCTGTGAACCGGGATCCTCCAGTCTCAGCCTCTCAAATGCTGGGGTTACAAGCCTGCGCCACCATGCCCAGCTGTTTTACTCCTTTTAACCCACCTGAATATTTTAGAACTTACTGAGGAACTTGACCTAAGTAAGACTTATTTAGTTATAGATACAAAGAGGTACAGATAAAGATATAGACATAGGTATAGCTAAATGTTCTGGTTAAGCACTGACAAGAATAGAAAGGTAAAAAGCTTTTATGAAAAGTTTTTGAGTAGACAATGACATTTAGGATAATTTTTTTTAAATGCCAACCATAGAAAAAGGAAGATTTTTACAAATGCCTGAACTGTTAATATTTTTATATCTTGGGTATATTACACAATTAACTTAGATTCTAAACAGGAAAAACTTGACTTCTACTTCTTCTAACCATACAGCATTTCCTTTTTAAAATATTTTTATTGGTGCATTGTAATTATGCATCCTAGTGAGGTTCAAAGTTATAGAAACACGCACGCACACAGCATTCGGTGACTTTCCCTCCACGTCCCACCTGCTCCCTGTCCTCCCTCCCTCCTCATATATGTTAGTGGGATTGGTAGTGGTACTTTCATATAGGGACTTTACTTCAATTGTTTGCTTCTTCAATTCTCCTCTTTCCCTTCCCCATCTCTCTACCAATCTCCTTCCACTATTTTATTGGTCTCTCTCCTCATTTATATTCAGTCTCTTTTGCTTCTTATTTTCTTCACTTTTCAAATGTCCAAGTCTTTTTCTCTCATCATGAGCCCAAAAATATCTTCTCCTTTGAAAATTTTCATTCACTGAATCTTATTAAGTACTCTCTATGTCACAAAGATACTTTTAAACATCATTAAAGCATAAGAAAAAAAAGGGCCTTGTTTTACAAGTAAAGCATTTCACAGTCCAAATATTTTTGGGAAATTTGATAAAGCAAAGCAGAATAGAGTTCTGCATGGCAGAACATTTTGGGGTTTTTAATTTGCAAATGTAATGATCAAACAAGAGTTGGGAAATAGAGTGTCCAGTGTTTTCCAAACTTCAATGCGTGCTCAACCCTTCTGTTTCAGCACAATTTGCAGGACCAGGATCCCAGCACATTCTTTGGGAATCTTGGAGCTCGCTTATTTCCCAAGTGCTCGTGTCTGGGCTGGTTGGGAGAAGGTGAGTGGTCATTTGAGATGAAGTGCAGAGACGGCAAACATTGGATGAAGTGAGCTTGGGGGCAGGGGTGGGAGCCAGCTTGGCCCCGCCGAACAGAAGGATGGGAAATATCTAACTTGAGGAAAGGCAGTAGCTATTCTTTTTTTTTTTTTTTTTGTGTACTGGGGATTAAGCCTAGGGGTATTCTACCTTCAAGCTGCACCCTAGCTTTTTAAAATTTTTTTTATTTTGAAACAAGCTTTCATTAAGTTGTTGAGGCTGGCCTGGAACCTGCAATCCTCTGGTCTCAGCCTCCCCAGTACTGGGATTATAGGTGTGAGCCACCACACCTGGCTTACCAG
This sequence comes from Graphiurus murinus, assembly GCA_004027655.1. Taxonomy (NCBI): domain Eukaryota; kingdom Metazoa; phylum Chordata; class Mammalia; order Rodentia; family Gliridae; genus Graphiurus; species Graphiurus murinus. The sequence continues at coordinate 5,728 of PVLC010011267.1, forward strand.
GCCTTTTCAACATGAGAATTCTCTAAAGAGCCACTGGCCTGGGATAGACTGGACTACAAAAGGACAAAATGGCCTGGAGACCTAGAAGACACAGAAGCCCCTGCTCACCCTGGACTTCTCTATCTCAGAATTCAGCTATCATTCTGGCATGTGAAAAGCCAACTTTTACGTAACACTTTTTCTATATATCAGGCACTAGTAAAATGGCTGTCTGTTATTAATTCACTAATTCTCAGAGAAATTGTATAAGGCATGTGCTGTAATTATTGCCCATGTTTTTTATTTTTTATTTTTGGACATTCTACTTCTGAGCTATATCCCCAGCCCAATTTTATTCTTTTATTTTGAAACAGGGTCTCACTAAGTTGCAGAGTGCCTCACTAAGTAGCAGAGGCTGGCTGTGAACCTGCGATCCTCCTGTCTCAGCCTCCCAAGTACTGGGATGACAAGCGTGTGCCACCACAGCCGGCAACTTGCCCATATTTTAGAGATGAGGAAATCCAAAGACCTGCTAAATATTGTTATTGATGGCCGCATCAAACTTTCTACTTAAACCAATAACTCTTCTATCATATCTTGTGATTTCGTGGGCCAGGAATATGGTAGACATCGCAGAGTGATTTTTCTGGCCCGCACGGTGCCCACTGGGACCCTTGGCTCTGGTTCTATTGGGGGCCGCATTGGTTTGTGGTTGCAAGATGTTCCATTTGTGTGCCAGTTGCCTTGCTGGGAACGGCTGTAAAAGTGGGCTCCACCGGACCCTCCTCTCTCTGCTGAGTCTCAGGGCTCTTCATGTGGCCTCTTCAGCATGGTAGTCAGACTTTCCATGCTGACTCCAGGCTTTAAGAGATAAAAAATGGAAGCTGCCATTTTCCTCAGGCCCGGGTTAGAAACTGGGACAAGGCCACTTAGCCATATTTTGTGAGTGTGTGTGTGTGTGTGTGTGTGTGTGTATGTGTGTGTGTGTGTGAGAGAGAGAGAGAGAGAGAGAGAGAGAGAGAGAGAGAGAGAGAGAGAGAGAGGGAGAAAGGGGATTGAACCCAAGCACATTCTACCTCGGAGCTACACCTCCAGCTCTATTTTATTCTTTTTATTTTGATATAGGGTCTCACTAAGTTGCAGAAGGAAGTTGCTGAGGCTGGCCTTGAACCTACAATCCAGTCTCAGCCTCTCAAGCACTGGGGTTATAAGCGTGTGCCACCATGCCCAGCTTCACTCTGTCTTCTTCTATAGTCTCAGTGTCATCTCAGACTGGACGGGAGGAGACATAGCTATTGCCTCTCCATGAGAGAAGTGTCAGAGAACTGGCGCCATCTTTCATCCACCACTGGGGTAGAGGAGGATTCCAACCCGGGAGCCTGGCCCCAGAGATCACTCTCTTAGCCACTACGGTATAATGCTTCAAACCCCCAAACTGCTACCTGCCATTAAATAACACACACAGGGCTGCCTACGTGCATTTTGGTTCAACTTACAGGCATTGTCCAGCCATGGATTGAATTATCTGGGTGATTTCCTCCATTTTATGGGGGAGGATTTGGACTTGAGGACCGAGGAGGCACCATCTGTGTCTAAAAATCAGTGTCTCTGGTTGGTTTCAAAATCTGATGTGCAAGTTCAAGCCTAGTCCTGCCTGTGACTCAGAGGGGTGTTGTGTGTCCTCTAACACAGGGCTCAGTACAAAAGGGCACAGCTGTGACCCCCAGGGCGGCGTGATCACCAGCTGATAAGTCTGTCCAGAGTGACTGTCCAAATATTGCTGTGTTTTAGCGTTCTCCCTGTTGCCATGGTTATAGGTGAAAAGTTAACTGTCAATGGGCACTCATCGCCATCGCCATCCATGTCCCCATCTTCTTTTTAAAATCAAATACACACACGAATTCTGAAGGAGATTAAGTTTAGAAATTCAGCTTACGAGCTGGGCGGGGTGGCGCAGGCTTGTAATCCCAGTACTTGGGAAGCCCAGATGGGAGGATCCAGGTTCATGGCCAGCCTCAGTTTGTTAGTGAGGCTCTCCACAACTTAGTGAGACCCTGTTTCAAAATAAAGAATACAAAATAGGGCTGAGGGTGTAGCTTGGATGTAGAATGTTCCTGGGTTCCATCCCCAGTACCACAAAGAAAAAAAAAAAAAAAAGAAATTCAGTTTACAGGCTTAAAATTTTTCCCCAGCCCTCTGAGCAGGACCATGGCTTGCTCCCTTAACTTTTCTTCTCTTTACCCCTACCTCCACAGGACTTGTAACATTGCATTTCTTTTAAAGTCCATAAACCTGACTTTCCGTGATCGTGTATTTATTGTTCTTATTCTTTGGGTCTGTGCCTTTGCCTAGCTGTTTCCCCAATTGTTTTTAAATTATTTTTCCCAATCACTTTTGCTTTATGGAAGCTCACAAACATATTAACAAACAATAATATAAAAAAAGAGAACAGTGAAATTTATTTTTCATTGATAATTTTATTGATGCACTGAAATTATACAACATAGTGAGATTGAAAGTGATACATTTAGGGAATTAGAAACTCTTATACACTATTGGTGGGACTGTAAATTAGTACAACGTTATGGAGATCAGTGTGGAGGCTCCTCAGGAGACTGGGAATGGAACCGCCGTCTGACCCAGGGATGCCACTCCTGGGTATCTTTCCAAAGGAATGGCAGTCAGGGTACTCTAGCGACCCCTGCACACCCGTGTGGATTGCAGCACAGTTCACAACGGCCAAACCGTGAAACCAACCTAGGGATCGGTCAGCACATGAAGGGATAAAGAAAATGTGGTGTGTTTACACACGATGGAGTTCTACCCAGCCACAAAGAAGAACAAACTTAACGTCTTTTGCAGAAAAATGAATGGAACTTGAGAACATTATGCTAAGCCAGATCCGCCACTCTAAGAAAGCCAAGGGTGGTATGCTTTATCTCATATGTGGAAGCTAGAGAGAAAATAGGAAAGAAAAGGGACTTAGACAAAAAAGGAGAGAGATCAAGGGATGGGGGAAAAGGGAGAGGAAAAGAAGGAGATTTGAGGAAGGAAACAGAACGAATAATGTTACGTTCACATATGAAGGTGTTACTTATCAGTCTCACTAACTTGTATGGGGAAGGAGGAGAGGGGACGGGGTGGAGGGATTCTGAAGAGAACAAGTGGAATTTAGGAAAAAATTATATCAAAAGCAACTGGTTAGCTGAGCGTGGTGGCGCACGCTTGTAATCCCAGTATTCGGGAGGCTGACACCGGAGGATCTGGGTTTGCGGCCAGCCTCAGCTACCTAGTGAGGCACTCCGCAACTTAGTGAGACTCGGTTTCAAAATAAAGAATAAAAAAAATAGGGCTGGGGGTATAGCTCAGAGGTAGAATGCCCCTGAGTTCAATCCCCAGTACCACACACACACACACAAAAGCAACTGGTTTAAAGTACTATGTCAATTAACCTTCATGGGGATCAATTTTACATTTTATACATTTCTTCTTTTAGCATATTTATGGAGCCCTTATTTGTTAGGTCCTGGAGACACATTGAATGGTCAGAGCTTATAAGAAAAGGAGACTAGATATTAATAATACTAATAATGGGAGGCATGTCTCATACTTACTAGAAGCTGCTATGGTTTGGATGTATCCCTCCAAAGTTTATGTGCTGGAAACTTAATCCCCAAATTCATATGCTGATGGCATTTGGATGTGGTTATGATTGGAAGGGCTCATGAGGGTGGAGCCCAATGATGACATTGGTGACCTTACACAGAGGAAGGGAGACCCCCCAGCACCCTTGCCCTGCCTTGCCACGTGGTGCCCTCGCCATGCTGTGATGCAGCAGGAAGGCCCTTGCCCGAGGCTGGGCCCCATGCTGGTGCATCGCTCTTCGACTCCCAGCCTCCAGGACTGTGCGGCCAATCTCTGTTCTCGCTAAGTTGCCTGGCCTTGGGTACTTCCTTACAGCAAGAGAATATGAACTAACACAGGTGCCAGGCAACATACTTTCATTCTCTGTATGAAATAGGTTCTATCTAGAGCTGCATTTCACTCAGAAGGAAACAGAGGCACAGAGAAACTAAGTAACTTGTTCAAGATCTCACAGTTAGTAGCAGAGACAGGATTTGATCACAAGCAGTCTGGTTTAAAACAGCAACAACACAAGACTTCTGTGCTCCCAACCTTTATGCTATATTGGGTCTGCTTAATCCAATAGTCTCAAAAATATATACAACAGACTCTGGTCTGTTCCATGGAAAGCCATGAAATGTAACTGGGGATTGAACCCAGGAGCATTCTATCTCTGAGCTACACCTGCAGCCCTATTTAATTTTTTATTTTGAAACAGGGTCTCACTAAGTTGCGGAGGGCCTCACCAAGTAGCTGAGCTGGCTGCGAACCTGGATCCTCTGGCCTCAACCTCCCAAGTACTGGGATTACAAGCGTGCGCCACCACGCCTGGCTTGTAGTTTGGATCTTAAATGCCCCTTAAAGGTCTGCATATTGAAGCCTTGGGCTAGTTTGGTGCTCTTGGGAGGTGGTGGAGACTTTAACAGGCGAGGCCTGTGAGGGCGTCGAGTCATTGCTCTTGAAAGGCGTAGAGGGACCCGGCCTCTTCTCTCCTTTCTTGTGTCCCAGCCATGAGGGGAGTGGCTTTGATCCCTCACATGCTCCAAAGCTGAGCCAAAATGAACCTTTCCTCTTACTAAGCTGATGATCTCAGGGATTTCTTATACGACGGAAAGCTGACTATCAAATGACTCATTCCCAGGCTTGCTAAAATGCGGCTCTGATAAAGAATGTCTGGGGCAGGGGTTGTGCATTTCTAACAAACTTCCAGATGATTCTGGCAGCCCTTGAACCGTACAGCGAGGTTGTATACATTTGCTGGTGTATTTGTTTTGGACCAAATGGACGCCCTCCTTTGACTTTCCGTCCTGTCCTTTGTGGACTGTTTCTGGTGGTTGGTACTTGCTCCAGCTAGCTTCTACTCTTGGGGCAATCACTGCCAGCTTGGGGGTTCAGAAGGGAATGGAAGGAGCCTGCATCTCTGGCTTGATGTTTTCTGCGAGCTTTCAGGCAGTGGTCCTTGGAGAGTGAGCCCATAAACGCCCATGCCGACTTCCCCTAGGGACAGTGAGCTCGGAAGTTCTGTTCACCGTCCTCAGCCCTCCCCCACGTTGCGGCCACGTTTTCTCCTCTATGTTTCCTGGAAACCTGAGGTCATATTTTCATATCGCCACCTTCCTCTTTAGCCCTATTTACTTATTCTCAGGCTTGTCCATTTTTATCTTCCTTCTCCAGTGAGAAGACCAATCTCTCAGTGTACTCTGGCTTCCATCCCTCCACTCTGCCTCTGAGATGGGGCCACATTTGCCTCTGTTTCTTCTTGTATATTGAGTGTCCTCCCTTTTCCCTGTTCTTTTTCTCTTATTCTTACTTGCTCAGTTTTTACTTTTTCCTAAATTTCTACTACTGATGCTAAAAAAAAAAAAAAAAGTCTGCCCAAATAGAGAGAACTGTATAATGAATTTCTGTTTTTCCCATCAACCAACTTCAGATATTCTCACAATTTCCCATTTTGGAATTCTTGCTTTCTTGGAAGCACCCTCCCTTGGCCCTATTCCTTCCCTCAGCTACTGCCTCATATCTTGGTTTCCTTTCCAATCCTGGCCACTCGGAGCTGCGGACCAGACCTCTTGCCACGGGGTTCCTGTTCCACCCTCACTACGGAAAGTTCCTGAGCACCACTCTCCATTGCTGACTCCAGTGGCCACGACGCTCCAGCTTTCTTTCTTTTCTTTTTCTCTTTCTTTCTTTTTTTTTTTTTTTTTTTTGTGGTACTGGGGATGGAGAAGACCAATTTTTTATTCTTTATCCTGAAATAGGGTCTCATTAAATTGCGGAGAGCCTCACTAAGTAGCTGAGGCTGGCCATGAACCTGCGATCCTCCGGTCTCAGCCTCCCAAGTACTGGGATTACAAGTGTGCGCCACCAAGCCCGGCTCATTCTTCTTTGACGTCTCTGAAGCAGTCCTCCATTTCTGAAGCCCTCCTCTCTGAGTGGCTAGAATCAACTCTGTTTCTTCATGGAAGGACACTAGAAGTCAACTCTCTGAAGCTTACTCTGGGACTTTAAGGACCATATCTTTATTTTTTTTTTTTTCCAATCTTATCACTACGTCAAAACCTTTAATCTTAACCTCTGCCCTCGAAGTAAAGATGGGACTCTCCTTAAAGATGACGACTATATCTAGTGGAAATGAAAAGTCTGGTACCTTCTCTTAATCAAGCTCCATAAAACATTAACTGATAATGGTGATAACGGTGATAAAGACTGCCCCTCACATACCTATAAAAATGGATTGTGGAAAATACAAGAATGACCATTTATCTACTCCTTAGTTTTGATTATGTTTTAGATTAACCATTCATCCAGTTACCTAAACTTCTGAGGCTGGTACTTGCAGGCTTTTGTGAGTCTAGTAACACTTTATCTATCTATCTATCTATCTATCTATCTATCTATCTATCTATCTGTCTATCTATCTATCTATTCATTAATTCACTTACTTATTTTGTGGTACTGGGGATTGAACCAGGGGCATTCTACCTCTGAGCTACACCCCCAGTCCTATTTTTTAATCTTTACTTTGAAACAGGGTCTCACTAAGTTGCAGAGGGCCTCACTAAGTAGCTGAGGTTGGCCGTGAACCTGCGATCCTCCTGTCTCAGCCTCCCAAATACTGGGATTACAAGCCTGCGTCACCACACCCGGCTGTCTTGTTTTATTTTTTTGTTTGTTTTGAAACAAGGTCTTGCTAGGTTGCTGAAAGTCTCACTACATTGCTGAGGCTGGTCTCAAACCTTCGATCCTCCTGTCTTGGCCTCACAAGTACTGGGATTACAGGTGTGCACCACCACACCTGGCTAATCTAATACCATCCTGAATGCATTTTTAAAAATTCGAGTCACTACAAGAATATCCATCCATCACTTGTGGGCATCTGAACTGAGAGCCATTCAAGTGTCCAAATGTAGCCAGCAAGAGGAGGTTAGTTAGAGGGTATGGGAGGAAAGCTGATGAGGAGAGACTATTCTTCTGGGTTCAAGCACTATATTCCTCCTCACCACCAGAAAAAAGGAGCACCTGCGAAATGACAGCATATGGAACAGGTTCTAACAAACGGTGCAGACGTTTATGTTTTAGACTCCGATGCGAGGGGCAGGAAACTTTGGCTCCATTCATTCTACCATCTGCACCCTCTGGCTGGCAGCCCCTGGGTGGGCAGAGTCTTGGAGTCATCATGACCTTGAGACCGGCCCCTGTTAGACCCAGAACACCTCCACTATTCAGTCACTGTAAATTCAGCTCCCAGTGCCTCGGAGAGCTGCCCATTAGCCTCACAGTTTGTTCCCCAGCTTTGGAGCAGGTAAAGGTGAGAAATTTAAAAAGATACCCTGAAGCTCCTTGGCTGAAGGGACTCGTCCTCTGAATTTCCTGCCTTGTTCTTGTCAAGCTGCCCGGACATCACTCTAAATTAAGTTATGCAGCCGGGCATGGTGGCACATGCCAGTAATCCCAGTGCTTGGGAGGCTGAGACAGGAGGATCGCAGGGTCAAGGCCAGCTTCAGCAACCATCTCAAGCTATGCTCCTAGAGCACATGGAATGCGCGTGCCCTTGAGGCCAACCTGCCTTTGAGTCTTTTGAGAAACCTTGCTGGAGAATAATGGACAAGGTCCCGGAGTCTATGCTCTTGCTCCACCGCCAAATACCTAGCCTGTGAGAAAGAATGGCACCTTTCAGAGCACAGTCACTTCACCTCGGAAGGGCAACAATCAGCTGTGGAGGTCGGCCAGTTAGGAATCCATTAAGACCATTGAGCACGTGTCGTAATACACAAAAATGTTGCTTATTGTACAAAAAAAAAAAAGCAGGTGTTTTACATCATACAGACCAACAAACTTTTCTTTCTTTCTTTTCCTTCCTTCCCTCCCCCTTCCTTCTTTCCTTCCTTCCTTCCTTCCTTCCTTCCTTCCTTCCTTCCTTCCTTCCTTCCTTCCTTCCTTCCTTCCTTCCTTTCTTCCTTCCTTCCTTCCTTCCTTTCCTGGAGATTGTACCCAGGGGCATTCTACCTCGAAGCTACACCCCCTAGCCCTCTTTTATTGTATTACTTTGAAACAGAGTCTCCCTAAGTTGCAGAGGGCCTCATTAAACTGCTAAGGGTGGCTTCAAACCTGCGATCCCTCATCTCAGCCTCCCAAGTACGAGGATTACAGACATGCGCCACTATATCTGGCTTCTTTTAATTGAACAGCTTTGTCCAACATTTTGAATAGTCCAGGCAAAACCACAGTGTGGTGAGCCGAGGCTCCAGGTCACAGCAGGTCACCTGGTGCCTGGGTATGTGTGTAGCTATCTTCCTACCTTCAGTGTGTGACCACAGCACCACTTCTCTCAGTCCTGCAGTGGGGTGGGCCAGCCAGGCAGGTATTATTATCATAGTCATTTTTTGTGGAAGAGGAAACGGAGGCCAGGGAAGTCAAGAGAGTTGCTAAAAGTCCCACAGCCAGTAAACAGCAGAGGCAGAATGAGAGCAACAGGAGGTCCAACCAGACAGCCATCTAGCATGAAACCGCAGCCAACCAAACACGCATGGACAGACTTCCTACCTACTCCGCCTCCCTCTTATTCTTTACTATCCCTTCAGGTCAAAGCCAACTGAAGAAATGTATAGGAGGGACTCGATTCTTATGCATATTAAGTGGTCGTTTTGGTGAGAGAATACTAGCTACCACGAGGATTAAAGATTTTGTGTTTTCTTCTGTATCAGTTAGTGATGGCTGTGTAACAAACCACCCCAAACCCCAATGACTTCAAGAAATGTTGGGGAAGCCAGAACTGACCCTGCTGTCTCTTCCAGAAGCTCACTATGTCTGACCTGCTGTAATGGAATTGGATGGCTCACACGTCATCTCTTTGGCCCAAGCCCGTTCATGGGGATTTCTTCAATTAGTGCTGCTAAAGAGTTGCAAGCAACTTTATTTATTTATTTATTTATTTATTTATCTATTTATTTATTTAGTGGTACTTGGGTTAGAACCCAGGGGCATTCTACCTCTGAGCTACACCTCCAGCCTGATTTTATTTATTTATTTTTTTACTTTTGAAATAGGGTTTGACTAGGTTGATGAGAGTCTCACTGCTTGCTGAGGCTGTCCTTGAACCTGCGATCTTCCTTGTCTCCGCCTCCCAAGTACTGGGATTATAAGCGTGTGCCAGCACACCAGGCTAGGAGACTATTTTTGAATGCTAAGAGTATGTTGAGAAAAATTGTCTTCACTTATTTCTTTTTCTTTACTATGAAACCGATAACCATCCCTCTTAAAACCACTTCTGCATTTTGGGAGGGGGGAAGCTGGAGGGAGAGTACTGGATTTTGAGCCCAGAGGCATTCTACCTCTGAGCTACATTCCCCACTCTATTTTATTTATTTTTTAAATTTTGAAACAGGGTCTCACTAAGTTGCTGAGGCTGGTCTCGAACCTGTGATCCTCCTGTCTCAACCCTCCCAAATACTGAGATTACAGTGTGTTACTGTGCCTGGCCACCATGTCTGTATCCTAAAACATTGCCCATTTGTAGCCACACCATTAAATGAACTCTTTCTGCTTAAATTTCCATATATGTGCAAGTGTGACATTGTGATGCACAAAATGAAAACGCTGGCCTTTTTCTTTTTTTGATTCGTTCTAGTAATGAAAGTGAGCAGCAGGGTATGATGCCTAGGGTCTTGCTTCGGAGCTGGTGTGGTGGGTGTAGCACTGAGCGATCATTGGCCAAGGAAGCCCACAACAGATGTGGGAAAGGGGATTTATATATCATAGATAAAACTATTCCACCTCTAGAATTGGAACCCGATAGAGCTAGAAAGCCATTTAGCCCAAACTAGTTATATGCCCAGGGCCACGCAGAGGTCTTCCTCTCTAGCTTCCTGAGTCCCTTGCCCGTTTCAACAGGGCGTGTGTCAGGCTCTGCTCCTTAATTTTTCCTGACTCATCTATCAACATTTTGCAATCCCGAAAAGTTTGAAAACTGTTTTTAGACAACGATGTGCCCTTTGATCTCCAAAGAAAGGCAGAGCAAGGGAAGAATGCTGGATTTATTTAGGTCATAATGGAAAAAATGTATCCGCACTTAAAACAGGACTTTGTAAACAAAAGTATAAAATGTATAACAGTGCTTGTGCTTCGTATATAATGTACACATTCAATATATGTTTTATTTTATTTTATTTTATTTTTGTAGCCCTAGGGATTAAACCCAGGGATGTTCTACCACTGAGCTACACACTCAACCTTTTTTTATTTTTTTACTTTCAAACAGGGTTTTGCTAAGTTGCTGAGGGTCTCACTAAGTTGCCCAAGGCTGGCCTCGAACCTGTGATCCTCCTGTCTCAGCCTCTCAAGTACTGAGATTACAAGCATGTGCTATGATGCCCAGCTCAATATATGTTTTAAAAATGTAGTTACTTGTAATTTTCTCTGATTAATTCTCTCTCTGCCTTCACATGTGTGAGTGTGAACACACACACACACACACACACACACACACACACACACACCTCCCCCATATGCATTTAATTAAATCTTTCTGACTCTGAATTCAAATGGCACACAGTTGTTTTTCTGGCATTTTCTTCATACTTTATATTTGATTTACTATGATGTCTCATAGTCCTCTTTATTTATTCAACAAATATTTTGTCCTGCGCTAGCTCTGAGCCCAGAATTGCTGAGTTTGCAGATTTGCCCATGACTTCTTGGGGCAGAACCAGAGAGTATAGACAAACAAAAAGAAAATAAATATAAGCAGGGCTTGGTGGCATAGGCTCGTAATCCCAGTACTTGGGAGGCTGAGACAGGAGGATCACAGGTTTGCAGCCAGCCTCGGTTACTTATAAGACCCTGTTTCAAATTAAAAAAAAAAAAAAAATATATATATATATATATTATATATGTATGTATATGTATATACATATGACTGGAGGTGTAGCTCAGGTGTAGAATGTCGCTAAGTTTAAAGTTTAATCCCTAGTACAACACACACACACACACACACACACACACAGAAATACAAATGAACGTAAAGCCACTAAGGAATCCAGACAGGACAGGAACGCCGAGCGCGCTGGAGGGCGGGAGTGCCGAGGAGGACCTTCTCTGCCCGATGTCCAGGGATGTGAGGTTGATGTCTGAGGATGAGAAGGGAAACTTCACTGTGGGCAGACAGAGCAAGAGAGTGTCACGTCCACAATCTGTCCGCGTTCAGTACAGATACCCCCTTAAAAAACAAACAAACTTTCAATCTGCAGTTAGTCGAATCCACAGATGTAGAACATGAATATGGAGGTTGGCTGAACTTACTTTTTGGAGACAGATAGTGAAATTATGGATAAAATGGTATGGCGCCTAGGACTTGCTTCGAAATCCTCCAGGGAGGGGGAGGGGGAAGGTGGGGCTGAATCCTGTTTGCCTGGCCGTGAGCTGGCACAGGTTTGTGAAGCAGGGTGATGGGTACCTCGGGTTTACGATAGTGTTCTCTTTACCTTTAAACTTTTCCACAATGGAAAGTATGGATGAAAAGGATCCCGGAGCCCAATGGCTCACCTGAACTTCTGGTTTCAGAAACACAGATGCAAAATGAAGCTGTGTCTGAAGATGCTGCAATCCAGGCGAGGACGCCAGAGCTATGCAGGGTGTGGCGGGGAGGCAGGACAGGCTCTTGGACGATGCTACTGACGGGAGCGGGGAGTTGAGGGACGCTTTAAGCCAAGTGGACACCCCCGCAGCAACATCCATCCGAAGGCAGCCAGGTCTGAGGCAGCTGCCAAGGAATTTGAGGTGTGGGAGCGGGGCAAGGGACTTGGAATGCTGAGTGGGAGTCGAAAGGTAGAAATGCCTCTCCAGCAGAGCCTGGCGTGCCTGAGGCCATGTCTGCCCCTATGGAGGGATTTCTTAAAGAGAACTACCTACCTTCCATTGCTTGAGACACCGAATCAAATAACGTCACCTTTTTTCAAACAGAACACCAAGATTTCTAAGGTTTGAGACTTGAAAATCAAACACTGTGCTTGTGAAAAATAAATTTATTTTTTATTGGTGCATTGTAATCATACATCTTTGTTAGGTACAAGCTGTAAAGGCATACATGCACACATTTCTCATTTACCCCTTCCCCAATTTCTGCCCCACTCCCTCCCTCCCTCTGTCTCAAGTTCAGTTTAGTGATTGACTCTGATATGTTTCTGAGAGTACATCATGTGTGTTAGGGTGTTTCCCACCCCCTCTCCATCACCTTTAGTTAAGTCACCTTTGCTCATCTAAGGTTTCTCCTTCTTCATCTGGAGTCCCTCTTATGACCCATTTTCTCCCTAGCTTCCAAATATTAGGGAGAGCATACGATTTTTTACTTTTTGTGACTGACTAATCTCACTTAGCATAATGTTTCCCAGTTCCATCCATTTCCCTGCAAATGACATGATTTTGTTCTTCTTTATGGCTGAGTAAAATTCCATTGTGTACATATCCCATAGTTTTGTAATCCATTCATCTATTGATGGACATCTTGGCTATTTCCATAGTTTGGCAATTGTGAATTGTGCAGCTGTAAACATAGATACACATGCATTAGTCTGATAGTTTGGTTTCCATTCTTTTGGGTAGATACCCAGAAGTGGTATTGCTGGATCATATGGTAGGTTCATTCCCATTCATCTGAGGATCCTCCATACTATTTTCCGAAGTGGTTGCCCTAATCTGCAATCCCACTAACAATGTATTAGGGTTCCCACTTCTCCACACCCTCACCAGCATTTGTTGTTGTTTGTGTTCTTGATGATTGCCATTTTGATTGGGGTTAAGATGAAATCTCAAGGTAGTTTTGATTTGTATCTCTCTGATTGCTAATGATGTTGAACATTTCCTCATACATTTATTGGCCATTTGTATTTCTTCTTTTGTGAAGTGTCTATTTACATCTGTTGCCCATTTTTTGATTGGATTATTTGTTTTCTTAGCTGTGAGTTTGAGTTTTCTGTATATTCTAGATATTAGTCCTCTATCAGAAGAGTAGCTGGCAAAAATTTTCTCCCACTCTTTGGACTTTCTGTTGAAGTTCTTGATAGTTTCCTTTGCTGCACAGAAACTCTTCAGTTTAATGCAATCCCATGTATTGATCTTCCTTTGAGTTGCTTGTGCCTTTGGGATCTTGTTGAGAAAGTCTTTACCTGTGCCTATGTGTTCAAGTGTTGGGCCTATGCCCTCTTCAAGTAGCTGCAAGGTCTCTGGCCTGACTTCCACGTCTTTGATCCATCTTGAATTGACTCTGGTAAGGGGTGAGAAAGTGAGGTTTGTTTCCATTTTCCTGCATATGGTTAACTAGTTTTGCAACTCCATTTGTTGAAGAGACTATCTTTTTTTTCCAGTGAATGTGTTTGGCTCCTTTGTCAAAAATCAATTGACTGTAAGCACGAGGGTTTGTTTCTGAGTCTTCCATTCTGCTCCATTGGTCTATGTGTCTGCTTTTGTGCCAATACCATGCTGTTTTTTATTACTGTGGCTTTGTAGTATAGTTTGAAGTCAGGTATCGTGATGCCTCCTAAATGGTTCTTGTTGCTAAGAACTACTTTGGCTATTCTGGGCTTTTTGTTGTTCCAAATGAACTTAAGGACCGATTTTTCTATGTCTGTGAGGAGTGACCTTGGTAATTTAATGGGTATTGCATTGAATCTGTAGATAATTTTTGGGACAATGGCCATTTTGATGATATTTATTCAGTCTATCCAAGAGCATGCCTCCAAGATGTGAGGAGCACAGCTCATGTGCTCTCTGCCCTGAGATCTGCGGTCCCCGGCCTCACATAAACCTAACCTAAACGAAACCTAACATAACACTTTGTCCCACATCGAGAACAGAGAAGTCCCATCACAACTGTTGAAAGCATTCAAGCTTTTATATGAGGCAATGCCAGGCACTCAGTGTACACTGATTCTCCACCAGCATCCGAGTTTGGCAGGGTTCTGGAGATACAGACAGGACAAAGAGCCAAAGCATATTCCCTTCTGGAGCCTCACGTCAAGTGTGAGAGACACACATTCATCAAATAATCACCCGGTCCATGGAAACTGTGTCCAGCCTTTAAAGGCAGAATTCAGGGAGATCTGAAGCACAGGAGAAATGGACTTTGATTGAGCCCAGGGGCTTTCTACCTCCAAGCTACACATCCAGCACTTTTTATTTTTATTTTGAAACAGCATCTCACTAGGTTGATGAGAGTGTCACTACTTGCTAAAGCTATCTTCAAACCTGCGATCCTCCTGTCTCAGCCTCCCAAGTTTAAGCGTGCACCACCACGCCTGGCTGGTCTCATGGAATATTTGATAGTGTCAAAAGAAGTATGGGTGACATCCTGTGTCTATGTATGTAGATTACAAGAAAAGGCTTAGAAATTAGTCTTGAGGGGGCCTCTAACTTTAAAGGTATCAGTTGAAGAACACAAGTCTGAAAAGAAGGGGTAGGAAAATTGGTAGGGAGATATTTGAGACTTTTAATCCATCTCTTTAATTATAAAAACTAGTCCCTCTCTTAGTCTACTGGTCTAAATTCCCTGCCCCCCTTTAATATGAGGCAGTGTTGTTCTTTTCCACACTGTAGACTCACAGGGTATTTGAACAAGACAGCAGAGATTGGACTCAGATATGTAGACCCCAAAAGTGAAAACAGAGTAGGTTATTAATTTTCACTATCTATTGCCAACAGGGTCCAGACCAGGGTTTATGGTTTCTAGAAGCTGCTTTCCACGGTGGGTTTCTGGAAGAGGGGAAAAGACGCAATATTTCTCTATACAGGTCGGGGCTTCCCTTTCAGTCGAAGGCTTCTAAAACAATTATGCAGACCCACATCCTGGTCCCCCCTAACTCTCTGTAGGTCCGTCTTACCCATCTCCTTCTTCCCTGGTCTTACCCATCTCCTTCTTCCCTGGCTTGATTACACCAGCCTCTGTGCTGGGCCTCAGTCGGTTATGGGCTCCTGGGTGTACCGCCTCTCCTCTCACTGTGAGGAGACTCCTGGCAAGCCTTCCAGCCATTGGTGCAACACTGGGCTTTGTGTGGCCGACAAGATGCGATTCCAGCCCCTCCTGCCACTCTGTCTTTCTCCGTTGCCACTCACTGATAATAAGCCACGTGCCGGGGGTCGGCCGTTGGTGCTTGTCTTGCATCCTCACCTGCGTTTAATTCACAGTACCCAAGTTATGGAGGCAGCCTCGGCATCTGTCAGCCGATGAATGAGCAGAGACAACGTGGAGACAGTGGCGTTTCACTCAGACATGAGTAAGAATGAAATTATATCATTTGCAGGGAACTGGAGAGAACAGCATGTTAAGTGAGATCAGCCAGTCTCAGGAGTCAAGGATCATGCTTTCTCTCATGTGGAAGTAGGGAAGAAAGAGGGGATCTCATGAAAACAGCAGAGAGGCCACTAGTGGATGGGAATTGAGGGGTGGAGGAGGAGTAAGGGGAGGTATGGCTTGGGGATGAAATAGACCCCATTGTGCTATGTGCAGGTATAAATATATCACAATGAATATTATGTGTAATTACAATTCACCAATAAAATATGAAAAATTAAAAGGACAGATAGCAAAAAAAAAATTTCTTTCTGTTTTCATGGGGTGGACCTTTTATTAGCATTAAATGATTCTGGAGAGAAGGAACCATTCATTCATTCATTCATTCATTCAAAGAATGATGTTAAGTATATATTGTGTACTAGGTGTAGTTTTTTTTTTTTTTTTTGGTACTAGAGATTGAACTCAGAGGCATTCTCTCTCCGATGTTTGTTTTTCTTCATGTGAATGGGGAAGAGGTGAGTTTGAAGGTAAAGGAGATATGCTAATGGCTGTATTGGAACTCACTTGTACTCTCTTGGATAGAAAGCTTGGTACTGACTGTCTCCGTGCTCTTCCCAGGAAGCTCCCGCATTTTGTTGTTGTTGTTGTTATTGTACCCAAGCCTTTTCTACCACTGAGCGACACCCCTAGCCTTCTTAATAATTTTATTTTAATATTTATTTATACTGGGAATTAAACCTAGGGGCATTCTACCTCTGAGCTCCCATTTTTTTTCTTGAAACAGGGTCTTGCTAAATTACTGAAACTGGGCTTGAACCAGAGATCCCCTGTCTGTCTCAGCCTTCCAAGGACTAGGATTACAGGCATGTGCCACCATACCCGGGATCTTGCTAAGTTACCACACACTGACTTTGAACCTGGGATCCTCCTGTCTCAGCCTCCCAAGTACCAGGATTACAGGCTGCCCCCTGGCATTCTGCATCACCGAGGTCAGAGTGGCAGAAGCTTCAGCAACTGTCCAAAGCCTTGAGATTTCCCAGATCTTGGAGGAGAGTAGGAGTAATCTTCACTTGCATGATGCAGAGAGGGAAGGAAGCCAGCAGAGAACGGACAGGCCACATTCTTTCAGACCACCAAGCTGGCAGAAGACTCCCGTCTCAGAACACTGTTCCAGAACCTTCTAGGTGGTGTAGCTTCCCCCTGGGCTCAGGGACTTCCCCTGTGGTCTAAGCAGAGGCTTAGACCTCTGAAATCTCAACAATCTTATTTCTATTTTATTTAAAATTTATTTATTTATTTTATTTTGAGACAAGTCTCACTAAGTTGCCCAGGCGGGCCTCCAACTTGCGATTCTCCTGTGTCCACCTCCCAAGTGGATGGGATTCCAGGGGTGCAACTGCCACACCTGATTTCTCAGCAGTCTTCAGTACAGAATTGGATATCTCATCCTAGTTTAGGGATTGTAGAGGCATATGTGTTTAATGTACTTGAGACTTTTCTTAGGACATCTCTTTCTTCCCTATGTAGCTTTAAGAAAAATGCATCAAGAGCTGGGCGTGGTGACACACACCTGTAATCTCAGTAGCTGGGAGGCTGAGACAGGAGGATCACAGGTTCGAAACCAGCCTCAGTACCTTAGTGAGATCTTCAGCAACTTAGCAAGACCCTGTTTCCAAATAAAAAATAAAAAGGCTGGGCTGGGGGTGTAGTTTGGAGGTAGAATGCCTCTGGGTTCAATCCCCAGCACCATACAAACAGATGCAAAAAAAACCCCAAAACAACCACACACACACATCAACACTCTGCCCATCCTGAGGAGGTAGGGAATCTCTTTGAACAGTCTCAAAAGGAGGAACTCAATGTTCGCTGACTCAAATGACCTTATGTTGACCTCTGGGAAGAGAAGTAAAACTGCATGAACGGCGCTTACAGCCCCCTGTACATTTACTATGTCCCAAGTATTATATTAAGCATGTTCATTTAATTCTTACAAAAATTCCATGTGGTGTTAGTGTATTTCCATTTTACAGAGTAAGAAACTGAAGAAAAAGAAGTTAAATAACTTCTAAGTAGCCTTTGATAGTTCTTTAATAATTTGTTAAAACTATTAAATGGCCACTGTGTGGTTTTCCATTTCTTTTGGGGCAAGATCTGTTATTTATATTTTGCTAGGAATCTGTTCATTTCCTATGGATTTTAAAAATTTGCTGCCCTAGACTTGTTCCTAATACTTGCTTTGGGATTTGTGGGTTTTTTGTTTTGGTACTGAGGATTGAACTTGGGAGCATTCTACCTCTGATCTATACCCCTAGCCCTTTTAATTAATCTATTTATTTTGAAACATGGTCTTACTGTGTTCAAGAGAGTCTTGCTAAGTTGCTGAGGCTGGCCTCAAATCTGGGATACTCCTGCCTCAGCCTCCCGAGTACTAGGATTATAGGCATGTACCACCACAGCCCACTATGTTTTGTCTTTTCTAGACTCTCATACAAAAGGGATCACACTATACATTCTCTTTTGTTGGTGAAATGGTTTTAATTTTAAAATCATCTACGTCATTGCATGGATCCAAAGTTTGTCTCTTCTTATGGAGGAGTAGCAGTCTATTATGTGGCTGTGCACAGCGTTTTTGGCATTCTCTTGTTATCAGTTTTTGACTACTCCGCATATATATTACCTAGTGACTGATGCATGACAAATTAAAACAAATCTAATGTTTTACAACAACAGAGATAAGCCATGATTCCATTGGTGTGAGTCTAGAAAAGAGAAAACATAGCCTGACATGGTGGCGTGTGTCTGTAATCCTAGTACTTAGGAGGCTGAGATCAGAGGATCACAGGTTCAAGGACAGTCTCAGCAAGTAGTGAGATTCTCATCAACCTAGAGAGACCTCGTTTTAAAATAAAAATAAAAAATAGCCGGTGTGGTGGTACATGCCTGTAATCCTAGTACTTGGGAGGCTGAGACAGGAGGATTGCAGGTTCAAGGACAGCCTCAGCAAGTAGTAAGACTCTCATTAGTGAGACTCTGTTTCAAAAAATAAAAAATAAAATGAGGCTAGGGGTTGTAGCTCAGAAGTAGAATACCCTGAGTTCAATCCCCAGTACCACAATAAATAAATAAATAAATAATAAAAAATAGGGCTGAGGGTGTAGTTTGGAGGTAGAATGCCCTTGGGTTCAATGCCTAGCACCACAATCAATCAATAACACAGCGGTTTATTTCCTCATACTACCTGTGGGTTGGTAACCTGGGTGCTTCTGACTCCTGCCCTCAGGGAGCTGTGAGAGAGCTCCGGCCAGGAGGCTGGTGCCCTCGCCGGAGGTGATGGGAAGGAGGCCGACCTAGGCTCAGCTCTCTTCCCGTCTCTTGGTCAGAGGCGGCATGCCGTTCCTTGTCACAGGTGCCTCTCCACAGAGATGCTTACAACAGATGAACAGTTGTGGCCCCGCCTTCATCAAAGCCAGCGGGTAAGGAAGCAAAAGAACAGACGGTAAAATTCAAAGGCATTTGAAACTCAATCTCAGAAGTTACAGCTCATCACTTTTGGTGTGTGTGTGTGTGTGTGTGTGTGTGTGTGTGTGTGTGTGTGTGTTTGTCTTTGGCTGAGGATTAAACCCAGAGGCAATCTACCCCTGAGCTATACCCCTAGCCCAGCTCTTTTTATTTTCTTTTTCTTATTATTATTACTATTGTTATTATTATTACTATTATTTATTTTTGCAGTACTAGAGATTGAACGCAGAGGCATTCTACCTCTGAGCTACACCTCCAGTCCTAGTCTTTATTCTTTATTTTGAAACAAGGTCTCACTAAGTCGCTGAGGCTGGCTGCAAACCTGCAATCCTCCTGTCTCAGCCTCCCAAGTACTGGGATTATAGACATGCGCCACCACGCCTGGTGTGCCATATTCTCTTTGTTAGAGGTAAGTCACTAGGTTCAAGCCACACTCAAGAGCAAGGTAGCATGCACGAGCACACATTCTAGGCAGAGGGGAAGCCTGGGAGTCACCTTAGAGGCTGTTGGCCGTAGAATATGACTGCTATGAACATTTGTGGACAGGTCTGTGCGGACAAGTGCTATGGTCTGGGTAAGTGCGTCCCAAAGGTCCCTGTGTTGAAGGTTTGGTCCTCAAGGTGGCGCTATGGAGAAATGGTGGAACCTTTAGGAGGTGAGGCCTAGCAGGTAGTCCTTAGTCATGGGTACACGTCCTCAAAGGGAATTGTGGGACCAGCCCGGTGGTGCACACCTGTAATCCCAGCACTGGAGGCTGAGAAAGGAGGATTGCAGGTTTGAGGCCAGCCTCATCAACTTAGTGAGACTCTCAGAAACTTAATGAGACTCTGTTTCAAAATAAAAATAATAAGCCAGGCATGATGTTGCATGCCGGTAATCCCAGTACTTGAGAGGCTGAGATAGGAGGATTGCAGGTTCAAGGACAGCCTCAGCAATATAGCGAGACTCTCATCAACCTAGCAAAACCCTGTTTTAAAACAAAAAATTAGAAAGGGTTCGTGTGTAGCTGGGAGGTAGAACACCCCTGGGTTCAATCCCCAGTACAAAAAAAAAAAAAAATGTGTGTGGGGGATTGTGGTACCCAAGTCTCTTCTCTCTTCCTGTCTGGCTTTGCCTCTTGGCTCAGGGGGCTAGCAGTTTGTTCTACCATGCATACCCGCCATGATGTGCTACCCTCTTCAGGGGCCCAAAGAAATAGGACTGGAAATTCTATTTTTGGGGAGGGGACTGGAACCTCTAAAACTGTGAGCCAAAATAAACCTTTCTTTTGGGACTAGGGATGTAGCTCAGTGGCAGAGCGCTTGTCTAGCATGTGTGAGGCCCTGGGTTTGACCCCCAGAACTGCAAATAAATCCCAAACAAACAAAAAACTTCTTTTATCTTTATGAGTTATTTATCTCAGGTATTTTGTTATGGCAACAGAAAACTGACTAATACAACATGTCATTTCTCTTGGGAGTAAACACCTAGGAGTGGAATTGCTAGGTCATATGATTCTTCTTTCTTTCTTTTTTTTTTGCAGTGCAGATGATCAACCTGGGGTGTCATGCATTCTAGGCACGCGCTCTACCACTGAGCTATATCTACGGCCCTTTATATGATGCTTCATAAGAAGTTGTCAATAAGCCGGGCGTGGTGGCGCACGCTTGTAATCCCAGCATTCGGGAGGCTGAGACCGGAGGATCCGGGTTCGAAGCCAGCCTCAGCTACCTAGTGAGGCACTCCGCAACTTAGTGAGACTCAGTTTCAAAATAAAGAATAAAAAATAGGGCTGGGGGTGTAGCTCGGAGGTAGAATGCCCCTGAGTTCAATCCCCAGTACCCCCCCCCCAAAAAAAAAGAAGTTGTCAATAGTTGTCTCATATTATGCTCCCATTAGCCTGTATGAGAGTTCCAGTTGCTCTACCTGCCTGGCAACACCCAGGACAGATGCTCCACAGCATATGAAGGGATTTGTGCCCAGATAGACCCCACTTGAAGTTGGAAATATTCTAGGTAAAAAGTGCATTTATCACATGCAACCATCAGATCAGTCAAGACTCCCTTAAATGTGCCCAGACACTTAGATTAGCCTAGAGTCAGGCAAAATCATCTAGCACAAGGCCTCCTTTATAATGAAGTGCTGAATATTTCAAGTTATTTATTGAATATTACACTGAAAGTGAACAATAGAATGGTCGTATGGGAACGATATGTCTTCTGCTAATCACTTTTGCACCATCGTAAAGTAAAAAAAAAAAAATCACAAGTTGAACTATGGGTAAGTCAGGGACTATTCTCTATTGTCTGTTCCTTTTTTTTTTTTTTTGGTGGTACTGGGGATTGAACCTAGGGGCATTCTACTTCCAAGCTATTTTTTTATTCTTTATTTTGAAACAGGGTCTCACTAAGTTGCGGAGAGCCTCACTAAGTAGCTGAGGCTGGCCGTGAACCCAGATCCTCCTGTCTCAGCCTCCCAAGTACTGGGATTACAAGCGGGTGCCACCATGCCCGGCTTATTGTCAGTTCTTTTTATTTCAGCCATTCCAATGAATGTGAAATGGTATGTGGTGGTTTTACTTTGTGTTTTTTTCCCCCTGATAATTAACTATTTTGAACATCTTTCATGTGTTTATTGGTCATTTGTATATGTCTTCTTTTGGAAAGTATCTGTTCAAATTTTTTGCCCATTTTTTATTCAGTGGACTTCTTAATGCTGAATTGTAAGGATCATTATATATTTAAGGTACACGCCATACACACACACACACATACACACACACAAACACACATATAGTGGATACACAGACACGCACACACATTTGTGCACTTTGCGGTGTTTTGAAGGACAGAGTCACTGCCCTCGATGCTGGAGGACTTGTCCAGACTATTAAAATGTGCTTACTTAGCTTCTTCCTAGCTTAGTTTTAAGCCCCAGAGGGCAGCTCCCTGCTCCACTGGAGCCCGTAGCAGAGGAAGGGCTCAGCCTAAAGAGAGTGCAGCCACCTCTGGGCTGTCGACCCAGCAGGAGGCCAGGTCTCCAGGCCTTTCACTGACTCTACTGCTGACTCTGTGCTTCAGTCGGGACAACTGCTCCTTTGTCACCGATCACTCCTCATAAAGCAGCAGTATCAGGCTCCAGGGTCTGAGGCATGATTAAATTAACGTGTCTGAGATCATTGAGCAAGCTACTTCACATGAAGATTAAGACATGTCATGCTTGGTTGGCTTGATTTTTACTTCTTGTTTAGCCATCGTTAAACCTCGGGGCATGTTGTATTTGCACAAAACTATCATATGTGTCTTAGTCAGCCTCCATGAAAATATCATTAAGCAGCATAATGTGGGGGTGGGCTGGGGTGGGGAGGAAGGGGAGGAGCGTCCCTAGGGAGCCAGGCAATGTAGGTAAGTCAGATCTGAAGGGAGGTCACTCTATACCTGGGAGGCCTAATGTCCCCGGAAGGAACACTGAGCCAACCTTCTCAGGGCCCAGTGACATCACCACTTAGCAGCAGAGTGAGAAGCTCAGCTCCTTTGAGGCCAGCGCTAGCTTGGGGTGGGGAGCGGGAGGTCTGCAAGCCCTTCTGTCTTCCGCGTCCCACAGTGGAAGCTTGGCATCAGTGGTGGCAATCTTTAAACAATCATTAAATCAAGTATGAGTTGTAGCTGCTATCTTTTTTTTTTTTTTAGATCCAGCATCTGGAACCCCCTACTGCTCACAGACCTCAAATAGCCTCCTCCTGGGCTCCTGCCTTCCCAGGTAGAGCCAGAGTGGTGCCTGGCTGATACCTGTCCCGTGGTACTTCTCAGGCTCCCGCAGGTGGTGGTTCGTGCATTTTAAATAGTTCTTCATGCAGTTCTGGTTACCACAAACCTCTGCGCCCCCAAATATTAGTCAGGATTAGGTTCTACGAGTAAGTCCTAGTCATGGCTCTAAGAGCCTGATGTGAATCACATCACTTAGCTCCCAGGACAATTCCATGACGTAGGTGATATTATTAATCCCTGTAGATAGGTGAGGAAATGAAGATGCAGAAAAGCTGCCGGAGGCCACACTTTTAGGAAGTGATGGGCTGGGATTTAAGCCCAGGTGGTCTGTTTCCAGAGCTTTGAGCCTACTGTAATTCCCAGTGCAGAGAGAGCCCCTGGGTTGTCACATCTGAATGTGATGTGTGCATGTATGTTACTACCAGCTTATACCTCACAAAGATGTACAATTACAATGCACCCATAAAAATATTTTAAAATAAATAAATAAATAAATAAGAGTGGAATAAGAACTTTGAGCAGGGTGCGGTAGCACACGCTTGTAATCCCAGTACTTGGGAGGTTGAGGCAGGAGGATCACAGGTTCTCAGCCAGCCTCAGCTACTTAGTGAGGTCCTCCGCAACTTAGTGAGATCCTGTTTCAAAATAAAGAAAAAAAAAATAGAAAAATAGGGCTGGAAGTGTAGATCGGAGATAGAATGCCCCTGGGTTCAATCCCCAGTACTGCAAAAAACCCAAAAAACAAAAAACAACTTTGGAAAAGAAAGCACTGTGTATTTTCATCTTCCAGTGCCTGGGCCTTGATTTTAGGAAAATCTCTGAAAATGAAACACTTAGGAAAAATGACTGAGACTGAGAAATATCGATATAGCAGAAAGAACTCTGAGATTAGAATCTGAAATCCCATTTATATCCCACCCGTGACATCTAACAGCTTTGAAGTCCTGGGCTGCGGGGCGTAGGCTCCTGGAGCCTCAGTTTTCCCACTTAGCAGACAGTTGTTATGAAGATTAAACGAGGCAATACATGTAATGTGTAACATATACTTATCTAAAGTATTATATGGATATTTGCTTTCCTCTAAAATAAAAGTATAGGAAGAGAATAATGCATTTAAAAATATTAGAAAAATGGAATCCAGGCGTGGTGGCACACGCTTGTAATCTCTTGGGAGACTGAGATAGGAGGATCGCAGGTTCTCAGCCAGCCTCAGCTACTTAGTGAAGCCCTCCACAACTTAGTGAGACTCTGTTTCAAAATAAAATTAAAAATAGAATTGAGGGTGTATCTTGGAGGTAGAATGCCCCTGGCT
This sequence comes from Graphiurus murinus, assembly GCA_004027655.1. Classification (NCBI taxonomy): domain Eukaryota; kingdom Metazoa; phylum Chordata; class Mammalia; order Rodentia; family Gliridae; genus Graphiurus; species Graphiurus murinus. Next base: position 29,690 of record PVLC010011267.1, read on the forward strand.
TCAATCCCTAGTACTGGGGAAAAAAAAAAAGAAAGAAACAAAGAAAGAAATGGAATGGGATATCTTCCCTTCCTTGGTCAAAAATATAATTTCATTTCCAAGAATAGTGATTTCTTATTTTCACCAGGTTTTGTATTTTATACAGTTTCCAACTTGGCATTTTATACCGTTTTCAAGTGTGTGTGTGTGTGTGTGTGTGTGTGTGTGTGTGTTCTTGAAGCGAGGATCCTATTTACCTTACCCCGCATAATTCATACAGATATGCTGGGACCCAAGATGGTGGCTCTGGAACAAGACTTGGGACATCTAGCCAGGGCTGACTGGGCTCACCTGAGTCCAGTGGGATTCTGGGTGAATTCTTGGGGAACTCCATAGTCAATTATTACCCCCTCTCTGGTGGCTAATACAGGGACTTTCTCTCTCTCCTCCCTGATGTGCCTTGCCCACCTGCTAAACAAACTTTTCTTTGAAGTTTCCTGAAGTTAAAGCCCCGGCTCCAGCGCCATCTTGCTGAGGTGATGGTTTGAGTTATCCTCAGTGGAGAGCAGGTGCCCTTCGGGCGCTCTTCTTGGTCTCAGTGTCTGGGTCCATCAGTACTTCCCTCCTTGAGCCTACAGGCAGAACTTCTGGAGTCCGTGACCAGGAAAGGAAGCCCTCACCAAAGAAGGAGGAAGTGGGTGGGCTGGTCACCCTGGGAGTTTCCTCGTGCCAGGGAGTCCTGCGGTGCCTGGAGCAGAGCTATCACACCGCCTGTTAGTCACCACCCGGCAGTCATGTTCTGGGGCCTGGCCTGGTCATTAAGGGCTCTGTATCACGTTGGGTTTCCTGTAACCTTTGTTCCATTCTTGATATTTGTAACAGGCCTTTTTTTTTCAACTTTGATAAGGACCTATGACTTTTGTATTTGTAAGCAAAGTGCTCTTTTGAAAAGGACATTTTAATGCTATCAATTAGTAGCCTTCACTAGGGTTGGTGCTTTTTTTTAATTTTTTTTTTTTTATACTGGGGATAGAACCCAGAAGAGCATTCTACCTCTGAGCTACACCTCCAGCCTGATTCTATTTTATTTTTGTGGCACTAGGGATTGAACCCAGGGGCATTCTACCTCCAAGCCACACCCTCAGCCCTATTTTATTTTTATTTTTAAGCAGAGTCTTGCCAGGTTGATGAAAGCCTCACTAGTTGGTGAGGCTGTCTTCAAACTTGCAATTCTCCTATCTCAGCCTCCCAAATACTGGGATTGCAAGCATGTACCACCACACTCGGCTCAGATTTTATTTTTTATGTTAAAACAGGGTTTCACTAAATTGTCAAGGCTAATCTTGAACCTGAGATTCTCTTGTTTCAGCCTCCCAAGTACTAGGATTACAAGCGTGTGCCACCATGTCTGGTTTATTTTTTATTTTGAAACAGGGTCTTGCTAAGTTGCAGAGGGTCTCACCAAGTTGCTAACAATCCTGCTAAGTTACTGCATGCTGACCTTGAACCTGCTATACTCCTGTCTCAGCCTCCCACGTACTGGGATTATAAGTGAGCGCCACAGAGTGCTTTTACAGAGTTTGGAGCATAAGACATCTCAACTCTTGGCATCAGTAGAGGCAAACTTCTAGTCATTGCTTGTCATTTTCACAGTAAAGTTGGAATCCAGAACCAGAGAAAACAGTTAGAGAAGCTGATGTCATCAAAATCTATATCTCAAGCCAAGCATGGTGGTCCATACCTGTAATTCCAGTATTTAGGAGGCTGAGACAGGAGGATCTCAGGTTAGAGACCAGCCTCAGCAACTTAGCAATACTCTCAGCCACCTAGCAAGATCCTGCATCAAAACAGAAAATAAAAAGGGGCTGGGGTTGTAGCTTGGAGGTAGAATACCCCTGGGTTCAGTCCCCAGTATCAAACACACACACACACACACACACACACACACACACACACACACACACACACACACCACGGAAAGGAAGAAAGCAAATAAACAAGCTATATCTCACATTCCAATCACACAGCTCTTCTTGAAGGAAAGACACAAGACACAAATACAAACAGACCCCCATTTCCCTATCTGCCCCAACAGCCTCAGACTATAATGCTGTTCTTTCCCTGCACAGATCTCCATGTAGAAAATACCTTCAGAACCAGTCAACCCTGTGAATCTACGGACAGAGCTGTGCAAGAAGAAATATTTACTTTATTGCTGCTAAAAATAGAAGAAGCCGCACCTCAAGATGATTGGGAACTAAGGAGTCTAATCATCTCAAAACACTCTAATAAAAGTTAATTACTTCCTTCTCTTTAATTGTGTATTTTTTGTAGTCTTTGCTGATTAGTGAGGGTTGGATGTAAAAATGTCAGGGGTGTTGGCTGGGAGAATATGCCACATGAAATGAACGTAGTTTGAAAGGAAGAATCTTTTTAAATAAAGACCCGAGAGTGGTGCATCTGGAACCTCGGGAGGCACCAAAGGGTCCCACCTGCACATGCTCGCTTACTGAGCTCCTCATCGCAGATTCAAAAGCTGAAGCCTTCATCGTTTTTCAGGGTGGTGGAGAAACTGCTTTTACTCTAACTCTGAATTTATCTTTGATTCTTTTCCTCCTGGCTGAGAAGTTGAATGCACTGTTCAATAAAATCTGTGTGCACATATTAAAATATTAAGATACAAGATTTTTAATCTTTTTTAACTTTTTATTTTTTTCAATTGTAGCATCTTCTTGTCACATTTATTCTGCGTTGCTTCCAAAGAAACATCCACGGGAGGTTAAAAATGGGGGGAAACCATGGTTACACTCGTCAAACTAAGCATACAGAATTACTACCATGTGTTGGCGGTATCTTCAGAAAATTTATTGTGCATGGCAGATTTTAATTGCTTGTAGCATAAGGCCACTGTGAGCTAATCATATACCTGGGTACAAAATAATACTAAATCATAATTTCTAGAGCTGAAATTGGAGGCTCAGCCTTTGCGGCTGCTGTGGCATTCTTATTTTGGAAGGGACCCTGCTTTGGTCTGTAATGGTAGGACCATGTATGACTTGGATCAGAATGTAGCTGGCTCTCCTATCCAAGGCGGAACTCTTCATTGTAAAGTACACTTGAGGGGCTCAGGAAGAACAAACGGAAACATTAATCCAGCAGGCGACAACTGCAAGAAAAGATTAAAGTAGTTAGGTTGGTTGGATTCCAAGATGAGAAGCTTAACCAGGAAGTGCAATTTTTATGAAACCCCTCCTGTTTCGTTGGGGGTGGCCACTTTACTTTTTCAGAACTAGAAAGCTTGGAACTCTAAGTTGCTGAGGCTGGCCTTGAACCCGTGGTCTTCCTGTCTCAGATGCCCAAGTACTGGGATTATTGGCAAGTGCCACCTCAAAAGGGCATACATGGCTCAAAGGAGTCAGTGAACTTTTTCTATAAAGGTCGAAATAGTGAATATTTTTGGCTATGTGGGCCAGATGATCTCTGTCATCACTATTGCAATGTGAAGTAGGGACAAATAATTGGTAAATGAATGAGTGTGTCTGTGGCCCAGTAAAACTTTGTTACAGACAATGAATTTGAATTGTGTGTTATTGTCACACGTCACAAAAAGATATTATTCTTTTGATTTTTTTTTCAGCCATTTAAAAAATGTGAAGCCGGGCGTGGTGGTGCATGTTTGTAGTCCCAGTACTTGGGAGGCTGAGACAGGAGGATCGCAGGTTAGAGACCAGCCTCAGCTACTTAGTGAGGCCCTCCACAACTTAGTGATACCTACCCTGTTTTAAAATAAAGAATAAAAAAATAGGGATGGGGATGTAGTTTGGTGGTAGAACGCTACTGGGTTCAATCCCCAGGACCTCAATCAATCAATTAGAAATTAAAAATGTGAAAACCATTCTTAGCTTGTGTGCTCTGCAGAGACAGTGGTGGTCCTGGTTTGTCAGAAACCTTCACCTCGAATTCCAATAGAAGCTCAAAACCAAAGGAAACCTGAAGAATGAGTTAGAACAACTTCTTCCTTTCAAATATGGGGTGAGGTGGGGGAAGAGGACTGGAGAGTGCAAAAAAAAAAATTGATGAGTTCTCCGCACTATTCATAGAGATGTAGAATATCAGTAGTCCTGAGTCAGAAGGAAATAATCCTATGGCCCAAGGATGCAAAGAGCCTTACCTCCCAAACATTTAAAAAGATACGCTTAAGCTGGGTGTGGTGGCACACGCTTGTAATTCCAGTACTTGTGAGGCTGAGACAGGAGGGTCGCAGGTTCGCAGCCAGCCTCAGCTACTTAATGAGGCCCTCCACAACTTAGTGAGACCCTGTTTCAAAATAAAAATAATAAAAAATAGGGCTGGGGATGTAGTTTGATGATAGGATACTCCTGGATTCAATCCTTTGTTTAATTTTTAATTGATTAATCGATGGTTAAAAATTAAAAATGTGAAAACAATTCTTAGCTTGTGTGTTCTGCAGAAACAGTGGTGGCCCTGGTTTGTCAGAGACCTTCACCTCGAATTCTAATAGAAGCTCAGAACCAAAGGAAACCTGAAGAATGAATTAGAGCAACTTCTTCCTTTCAAATATGTGGGGAGGGGAAGAGGACTGGAGAGTACAAAAAAAAAATTGATGAATTTGTCTGCATTATTCATAGAGATAAAGAATATCAGTAGTCCTGAGTCAGAAGAAAGTAATCTCATCAGCCAAGGACCTAAAGAACCTCACCTCCAAACACTTAAAAAGATACGCTTAAGCTGGGCATGTTAGCCCATGTGTGTGATCCCAGGACTTGGGAGGCTGAGAGAGGAAGATTGTAGGCTTGAGGCCAGCTTCAGCAACTTAGTGAGGCTCTCAGCAACGTCGCGAGACCCTGTTTCAAAATAAAATAGGACTGGGGGTGTAGCTTGGAAGTAGAATGCTCCTGGGTTCAATCCCCAGTATCCTCAACCCCCAAAATGCTTAAACCAGATAAAATGTATGCAGAATTTCTCTATTATTTCTTACAACTACATGTGGATCTATAATTATCTCAAGAAAAATTTCAGTTAAAAAAAGACATGTTTAAGCTAAAAGAAAATGAAATTTTCTAGAAACCATATCCTGCCCTAGGAAGAAATCAGGAAATGACCTTTCCTTCTAAATAGATTGTACAATGTCATTTAATTTCTTGGTTTGGAAACAAGTGCTATAGCCTTTAAGAGTTAACCATGTATTGTCAAGTACCAAAGTCAGCCCCAGCGAATCCACATCATCCACTTGGAAGTCATTGCCAGAGAGCGCGCAATGACTCAAGTCACTGACCTTTATGAAGTCTCTCCCAGGGCAGTTTTACCGCCAACTCTTATTGCTAAGGATAAGGCTGGCCATGGAGGACCACTCCCAGCCCCTTGGAGCCAGCTGAGAAATCTCTGTGCTGTTTTTCCTGCTGGCAGTCAAGCTAGTACTTTGCACTGCCATAGAACGCCTGGTGATTATCTTCATTCTGTGTCGTAAAGGTAAAGCTAGAGAAGCTTCTTCAGTCCCTGTGGAAATGCAGCAACTGTGGGGCACAGCCCAATCCCAAGCCATCCTCAATGGAAAGCAAAGACTAGATGGCTCTGTGTTCTCAGGGAGTCACCTGTACAAGACATAGGCCTGGACCATCTCCTAGTGGTCCCAAATGGTTGAGAATTTAAAAAGAGTCTAGCAGAGTAGCATATACAAAAGCAAGACTTCGTGTATTGATGAGAGAATGTGCATTTTCCTGCAGTCACAAAAATAAACTTAAGAACTGATGGATGGGAGCCAGTGTGAATGGTGCACACCTCTAATCCCAGCATTTGGGAGGCTGAGACAGGAGGACTGCAGGTTAGAGACTAGACTCAGCAACTTAGTGAGACTCTCAGTAACCTAGTGAAACCCTGTTTCAAAATAAATAAATACATAAATGCATAAATAAACAAAAAGGGCTGGGGGTAGAGCTCTGAGGTAGAATGTTTCTGGCTTCCATCCCTAGTACCCCCAACCCCCACCACACACACCACCACCACCATCAACAAATTGATGGATTTATCAGTTGAACGGCTGACTCATTCATTATGCAACAATCATCAAACACCAACCATGAACCTCGCCCTGGGCTAAGTCCTAGATCGTGTTAGAAAATCCATTTTAGGAAGACACGGGAATATCTAAAGTTTTGGCTCCAAATGTGCCTCCCCACATCCACCTGCAACAACCAACTTTCCAAGTTCAGCAGCGGTAAAGGGGGATAAAGTCACCCAAATATATCTTAAAGGTCTTGAAAGCCTTCCCCAACTGCACGCAAAGTCATTGCAGGATGTCCTGCGTGGGTAAAAGAATATTTTGTGTCTATATAGAGGTGCCTTTCACAGTCCACCCTCTCCTAGGTAGTCTCTGAGAGTGAATTCTGTTTAGCATATTTGACACGGGAGGAAAAATAGACCTAGAGACGTTGATAGACTTGCCGATGCTGACCCAGTAAGTGAGACAATCAGTCGCTCAGGCAAGCAGCATCGTATAATGGAAACAAAACGTGGGCTTTGGGCTCAAAACAACTTCGTGAGTCTCTTGCTTTCTTATCTGCCCAGCGAGAATCAGAGAATCATGACCACTGCGTGAAGTTGTGAGGATTAAATGAGGTAATACATATTGAATGTTTGGTACACAGTACTGAATAAATTTTAAAAGTTACTTTTCCTCCTGCCTCCTACAAAGAGGACACTGAAGATATGGGTTTTCTATTTTTGTGGCCAGAGGGATGAATTTACGCCTTGCAATGTACCACAGGCATGATTTGGAAGGCCACGGGAGGAATAAAGGTGCAGGTTTGGAGGTTTTTTAGTATCCAGTAGCTTTTTAGTGTGTACCTACCTTCATTGCACCTGCCATCTCCCTGTCGAAATACCTTCTGTTTTATTTTCTCCAGAGCAGCGCTATTCAATAGGACTTTCTGCAATGATGGAAATGTCCTATAGCTGCCCCTTTCAGTAGAGTAGCCACTAGGCACATGGGGCTATTGAGCACTTGAAAAGTGGCTAGTGCACTGATTATTTAATTTTAGATCAGTTTAAAGTTAATTGGCCACTTTTGACCAGTGACTATCCTGTTGGATAGCTCAGCTCTAGAGAATTAACTCTCACAAATGAGGTTAAAACCTAAGACAGTGCTCGTTGAATGACTCATCAAGACCCCATGACGGTTAAGATTAAGCACCTGGTAGGAAACAACCTAAGACAGGCACAGTCCTTCGTGCATTTTAAAATAAAAACAGGGGACTTGTGGGAGCCCAGCTGGGCCCTTTCCCCTCTGGCAGTTGCTATCTGCATATATGAGTAATTATACTGACTCTTCTGCTATGGCTACATTGGCGTTTCAAAGTCTGGAGATTGCTCCTAGGATGCATAGATGAAAGACCCTCCTACTTCTTAGAAAGTAAATATATGACCCTAAAGGAGTATGGTTTTATGACTCTAGAAAGTTTGCTTTACCAGGCTATGTTAAGAATGTGGGCTATACGTGTAAAACAAAGAAGTGGTGCTAATTGTGCTCTGACAATGATTGATATGTCATAAATGTCTATGTAACCCTGTTGTACTCAAGAAATGTATAAAAAGAAATGCATAAAAATTTGTGCTGAAAAATTTTAAAAATGATGTTAAAAAAATCACTTGGCACTACACAAGGGAGAAACATGTTATAATCTAATTTTTGCAGAGTCCTTAAAGGTTAAAAAACGTCTATACTGACAGTCACACTCTGGGGTGGAAACTTGCACACAGTGTAAATTGATATCTCAGGTTTGAAAAGCATCTGAAGTTTAGTGACTGGTATGATTGTAATTTGATAGAAAATGCTAGAAAAATATTTATTAAGAAATAAGTTTAGCTGGGCACGGTAGCACATGCCTGTAATCCCAACACTTGGGAGACTGAAACAGGAGGGTTACAGGTTCACAGACAGTCTCAGCAACTTAGTGAGACCTTTTGTTCTTTTCTTTTCTCTTCTCTTCTCTTCTTTCTTTTGTAGTACTGGGGATTGAACCCAGAGGCATTCTACCTTCGAGCTACACTCCCAGCCCAATTTTATTTCTTATTTGGAAACAGGGTCTTGCTAGGTTAATGAGAATCTCCCTACTTGCTGAGGTTGTCCTCAAACTTGCTCTCCTCCTGTCTCAGCTTCTCAAGTACTGGGACTACAGGCATGTGCCACCTACCCAGGTGTGAGACCGTTTCAAAATAAAAAATTAAAAATAGGGCTAGTGGTGTAGCTCAGAAGTAGAATGTGCCTGGGTTCAATCCCCAGCACCAAAGGGGAGATGGAGAAAAGAGAAAGAAATAAGAAGATTTATAATGGCCCCTTTCTAATTCTTAAAGTTTGATTCCATATAGGTTGGACTTACATCTAGAGACTAACAATATTTTTTAAAATACTAAATTGTACTGTTTCGCAGAGCAGGCAAGTAAGATTTAGAGTATCATCCCTTCTGCACTGTAAGTCATTTTGTAAATAGAGAAATAAGGATCCAGAGAGACATTTTATTAGGACCATTAAGATTGGGTGTGTCTAGAGGAAATTGGCTGAAATAATGAGGAGTATACAAAGCTGGGTGAGGTGGCACACGCCTGTGATCCCAGTGCTTGAGAGGCCGAGACAAGATCACAGATCTGAAGCCAGCAACCTAGGGAGACCTTGTTTCCAAAAAGGATAAAAAAAAAAAAGAGAGAGAGAAGAAATTATAGTATGTGAGCAGATAAAGGAAATAGCTTGCAGAATTTAGAATACTACACCAATTGTTATCAAACACTTGGGCGTTCCTCCTGATGGAACTAGGTAGAAGGTACTAAATATTATATACAGACTTAGTTCAACGTAAGGCATTTCTAACAGAGCCCTATCCAAGGCCGCTGACCTTGAAAGAGTGAGGTTCCTATTAGTAGAAATATTCAAACAGAAGCCAGATGGCCCGTTGGCAGAGACCTAAGGCCAGGAACAGAGTGAATGAAAGAGGAAGTATAAACAATTCAATTCCCAACCACACAGGTAATAAAGCAAATGCAAATTCAAAGTCAATAAGATACCATTTTCACTCATCAAATTGGTCATTGTAGGAAAAATAATACTCAACTAGATGAAGATTTGCTGAGCAACCAGTCCCAATCATGGTTGGTGAGAATATGAATTTATTCAGACTTTCTAAAAAGCAGCTTAACAAAGTATATCCGAAGCTTTAAAAATGTTTAAGCCACACTATATGAATATTTGACCATATTAAAGAATTATTATAATTATTGGATATAATTATAGTATTATAAAGTAAAAAATAAAAAGTATTTTTTATATTTTAGAAATATATCCCAAAGCTGGGCATGGTGATGCACACCTATAATCCCAGTACGTGGGTGGAAGATCACAGGTTCGAGGACAGCCTCAGTAAGTAGTGAGAGTTTCATTAACCTAGTGAGACCTGTTTCCAATTAAGAAATAAAATCAGACTGCTGGTGTAGCTTGAAGGTAGAACTCTGGGTTCAATCCCCAGTACCAAAAAAAAAAAAAAAAAAAAAAAAATATATATATATATATATATATATATATATATATATATATATACTAAAGTATTTACAGATGAAAAAAACAATATTGTGGTTCCAGATCCTCCACTGGGGTTTGAATGGGCTCGCCTTGGGTGAGGGGGTAGAAAGTGCCCAACTAGTATTGAAACTGGGATTCCTTATACTTTCCCCTCCATTTTATAATGTGTATAAAAATGTCTATAAAAAGTAAAGATAAGCTGAGCGTGGTGGCACACGCTTGTAATCCCAGCATTTGGGAGGCTGAGACTGGAGGATCCGGGTTTGCGGCCAGTCTCTGCTACTTAGTGAGGCACTTTGCAACTTAGTGAGACCCTGTTTCAAAATAAAGAATAAAAAATAGGACTGGGGATATAGCTCAGAGGTAGAATGCTCTTGAGTTCAATCTCCAATACTGAAAAAAAAAAAAAAAGTAAAGATAGCCTAAATAATTTTCAAGTTAGGAACGTGTTCTGGTGAAATAATCTTTTTTTTTTCTTTTTTCTTTTTTTTTTTTGCGGTACTGGGGATTGAACTCAGGGGCATACTACCTTAGA
>PVLC010011268.1:0-47662 GCA_004027655.1 Graphiurus murinus
AAAAAAAAAAAAAAAAAAAAAAAATCAGAAGCTTTCCTGTATGCCAACCATAAATTCACTGAAAAAGAAATCCAAAAAACAATTCCACACACAATAGCACCAGAAAAATAATTACTTAGGGATAAACCTAACCAAAGAGGTAAAAGACCTCTACAAGGAAAACTATAAAAAGTTGAAAAAAGAAATTGATGAAGACCATAGAAGAGGAAAGATCTTCCATGCTCTTGGATAGGCAGAATAAATATCATCAAAATCGCCATTCTCCCAAAAATGATCTACAGATTCAATGCAATACCCATGAAATTACCAAAGTTACTCTTCACAGACATAGAAAAATCAGTCCTTAAATTCATTTGGAACAACAAAACCCCCAGGATAGCCAAAGTAGTTCTTAGCAACAAGAATCATGCAGGAGGTATCACAATACCTGACTTCAAACTCTACTACAAAGCCACAGTAATAAAAACAGCATGGTATTGGCACAAAAACAGACACATAGACCAATGGAGCAGAATAGAAGACTCAGAAACAAACCCATGTGCTTACAGTCAATTGATTTTTGACAAAGGAGCCAAAAATATACAATGGAAAAAAGATAGCCTTTTTAACAAATGGTGTTGGCAAAACTGGCTAACGATGTGCCACTTTCTCACCCTGTACAAGAGTCAACTCAAGGTGGATCAAAGACCTGGAGGTTAGGCCAGATATCTTGCAGCTACTTGAAGAGCGCATAGGCCTCATAGGCACACTTCAACACATAGGCACAGATAAAAACTTTCTCAACAAGACCCCAAAAGCACAAGGAACTCAAAGGAAGATCAATACATGGGATTCCATTAAACTGAAGAGCTTCTGTGCAGCAAAGGAAACATTAAGAACCTCAATAGAGAGCCCATGGAGTGGGAAAAAATTTTTGCCAGCTACTCTTCTGATAGAGGTCTAATATCTAGGATATACAGAGAACTCAAGAAAATCACAGCTAAGAAAACAAATAACCCAATCAAAAAATGGGCAAAGGATCTATACACTTCATAAAAAAAGAAGTACAAATGGCCAATAAATGTATGAGGAAATGTTAAACCTCATTAGCAATCAGAGAGATGCAAATCAAAACTACCTTGAGATTTCACCTAACTCCAATCAAAATGGCAATCATAAAAATCACGAAGAACAACAACTGCTGGCGAGGGTGTGGAGAAGTGGTAACCCTAATACATTATTGGTGGGATTGCAAATTAGTGCAATCGCTTTGGAAAACAGTATGGATGATCCTCAGATGAATGGGAATGAACCTACCATATGATTCAGCAATACCACTTCTGGGTATCTACCCGAAAGAATGGAAACCAAATTATCAGACTGATGCATATGTATCTCTGTTTATAGCTGCACAATTCACAATTGCCAAACTATGGAAATAGCCAAGATGTCCATCAACAGATAAATGGATTACAAAACTATGGGATGTGTGTACACAATGGAATTTTACTCAGCCATAAGAAGAACAAAATCATGTCATTTGCAGGGAAATGGATGCAACTGGAAAACATTATGTTAAGTGAGATTAGCCAGTCACAAAGAGCAAAAAAGCATATGTTCTCCCTAATATGCAATGCTAGGGAGAATTGGGGCATAAGAGGGTCTCCAGATGAAAAAGTAGAAACCCTAGATAAGCAAAGAAGTTGACTTTACTGAAGGGGATGGATGGGGGGGTCGGGGGGGACACCCTATTGCACATGATGTACTTTCACAAATATATCAAAGTCAATCACTAAACTGAACTTGAGAAAGAGGGAGGGTGAGGAAGTGGTGTGGGAATTGGGGAAGGGGTTAAGTTAGACATGTGTGCATATATGCCTTTATCAGCTTGTATCTCTAACAAAGATGTATGATTAAAATGCACCAATTATTATAAAAAAATAAAAATTTAAAAGCCATTCTTATATCATGGGCCATGAAAAAAAAAAAAGAGGGTAGGCTTTAGGTCAGAATTGGCCCAGTGGCCATAGCTGATTCAGTCACATGTGATTTAGTTTCAGCAAATTAACATTAGTTGAATCCAATTTTAAAAGTATTTTTCTAAATTAATGAAAACATAGCAACCTTTTGTTATATACTAGTGACTTGTTTAAAGATCTGAGGGGGTTAAACCTCGAGCAAATCTTACTGAACTTTTCCACTGAATTACTGGGAATTTGGACTCCCTCCACCATTTCTCTTTGAACTGTTTACTACTTCAGTATTTTTGGTTTTCTTCCATAACCTATTTAACAGAAAACACATTTTCAGCACAGCCTTTAGTCTTTTCCGCACTTGGCATCCTTTTGGATCTGAAAAACAAAACAAAACATTGTTGGGATAATTAGTTACAACTATTTTGCAAGCAGCTAGAAACCAGTATTCTGTGGTCTATGTTGGCCTAAATTATTAGAATTCTTTTAACATATTAATATTTCTTAGATGAGTAAATATTTCCCTGGAGCCATGCCTTTTTGGAATCCAAACTTCTCTTGAGAGATGAACTTTCACAGAGCAACGTATGCCTGTTATTCCTAAATATTTAAAATGATGGAGATCATTTTGTGTCCACTCTTTTTCCACACTTGGATCTCAACTCCAGTAGGAACATCAGTAGCCATATGGAAGCCTTAGTCCGCCTGGGAATCACCCCAGAAACTATGTTACAATCTCCCACCCTCTCTAAGCTCACAGTTTCACTTTGAAGTCCTCATTCTCAGGAGGTAACCTTCCCTCAGTAGGACGATGAATTGGAAGTATATACAATGCAACCTTATTCTTTCTGCCTCTCCAACTCTAAATCTACTGGTGTGTTCACTTGTCTTGTCTTGCTTTGTTTTTTTCTTTCTGAGGAGAACATGGTTTTTCTCCTTAAAACATCTAAGTTCTTGAATTCTTGATCCCATACTCTACTTCTAGCTCCAGAATGCTCTATTCATGATTGATTTATAGTCCTTTCCTTCTCTTTTTTTCTCTACCATTCCTTCTTTTTGGTTCTAAGTATACACATATGTTTTCTATCAGCAAAAATAGTATCTCTTCTAGTCTCTATGCTACTTCAACCCACCATACTCCTGGTCTTCCTATCACTACCCTATTGTGGCTTTTTCTCTTATATATAATATGGTGCGTTATAGTCTCATATTGTAATGTGAATCATGTTGACAGTGACATACATGCACACACTACTTGGTTGGCCCCCTCTCCTGGCCTCCCTTCCCATATCCCTCATTCCCTATACAGAATACTGAGATTGCCATTGGTATTCTCACATATGTACATAAAGCCAATGGTAGTAAATTCTTTCACTAATCCTCCCTCTCTCTCCTTCCTCTAGGCCACCTCCCTGGCTCCCCTGAAGTTCCTCTTTCATTATCTGAAGGCCATCTAGTATCCCGATTTCTCCTTAGCTTCTGCACAGTAAAGAAAACATATAACCCTTCATTTTCTGTGACTGGTTAATCTCACTTAAAATGTTCTCCAGGTCCTTCCATTTTCCTGAAAATGACATAAGTTTGTTCTTCTTTTTTGCTGAGTAGAATTTCATTGTGTAGATATCCCATAATTTTATAATTCATTCATCTGCTGATGGACATCTGGGTTGGTTCCATAATTTGGCTATTGTGAATTGCGCTGCTATGAACATGGGTATGCATACATTACTGTAGTTCTCTGATTTCAGCCCCTTTGGAAAGATACCCAGGAGTGGTATAGCCAGATCATATGGTGGATCGATTCCCAGTTTTCTGAGGAATCTTCACACTGATCTCCATAGTGAGTGACTGAACTAATTTGCAATCCCACCAACATTGTAGAAGAGCTCCTATTTCCCCACATCCTCACTAACATTTATTATTTTTTGACTTTTTTGATTACCACTCTGATTGGGGTTAGATGGAATCTCATGTAATTTTAATTTGCATCTCCCTGATTGCTAATGATGTTGAACTTTTTTTTTTTTTTTTTTTTTTTTTTTGTGGTACTGGGGATTGAACTCAGGGGCATTCTACCTCCGAGCTATACCGAGCCCTATTTTTTATTCTTTATTTTGAAACCGAGTCTCACTAAGTTGCGGAGTGCCTCACTAGGTAGCTGAGGCTGGCCTCGAACCCGGATCCTCCGGTCTCAGCCTCCTGAATGCTGGGATTACAAGCGTGCGCCACCACGCCTGGCTTGAACATTTTTTTTTATGTGTTTAGTGGCCATTTGTATCTCTTCTTTTGTGAAGTGTCCTTTTAGTTGCCCATTGCCCATTTCTTGACTGGGTTATTTGTTTTTTAGTGTGAAGTCTTTTAAGTTCTTTGTGTGTTCTAGATATTAGTTCTCTATCAGAGGGATAGCTGGCAAAGATCTTCTCCCATTCTATAGGCTTTCTCTTTAGACTCTTGATGATTTCCTTTGATAATCAGAAACTTTTTGGTTTAATGCCACCCCATTTATTAATTCTTGTTTTAATTTCCTGAACCATGGGGGTCTTGTTGAATAAGTTTTCCCAACACCATTTGTTGAAAAGGCTGTCTTTTCTCCAACTTACGCGTTTTACACCTTTATTGAAAATCAATGGCCATAAAGGTGTGGATTTTCTATATCTTCTATTCTACAGGTCTATGTGTCTGTTTTTGTGCCAATGCCATGCTGTTTTTATTACTATAGCTCTGTAGTATAATTTGAAGTCAGGAATTATGATGCCTCCTGCATGATTCTTATTGCTGAGAATTGGTTTGGCTATTCTGGGTCTTCTGTTTCTCCATATGAAATTTATAACTGATTTTTCTAGGTCTGTGAAGAATTACATTGGTATTTTAACAGGAATTGCATTGACTCTGTAAATCACTTTTGTCACTACCCTGTTTTGAACCAAATTGTCCATTGTCATTCCCTCCACTTTCTTTTTCTTCATATATATATTATATATATATATATATGTGTGTGTATATATATGTAATATAACCTTCTTTGTGAACATGTTACATTGCCATCCACTTATTCTAATTTATGCCTTTAATAATATCTTGTGACTTTTTTTCTTAAAGGATTGGTACATTTAATATTGTATTTATTTTTAGATATTCTTGTAACTGTCTCATACTACACCTTATTGTTTATTGCTTAGTGTATAAGACTGTTAATTTTTATGTTGGTCATATTTCAACTGGTCTTGATTAAATTTTTACTAGTTTTGATGGTTTACAAATTCTCTTGGGTCTTCTATGTGCACAATCATATTCCCAGAAGGAAATGTCGATTTCATCTTCCCCTTTCAAGCATTATATAGCTTTTGCTTTGTTTGCTTTTAGTTTTTCCAGTATTATTGCAACTGACTAAACTCTTTTAGTTGAATGGCAAGGATGATAGGTATACATTCTTGTCTTATTTTATATTAACTGGAACCTTTCAATTGTTTCACCATTAAGAATACTTTCACTGCATGTTTTCGAAAAATATACTCTTAAATACATGAATTTTGTGAAATGTCCTTCAATCCTAGATTTCTAGGGAGTGTGTGTGTGTGTGTATGCATGTGTGTGTGTTAGTTACTGGGATAGAACCCAGGAGCATTCTACCTTTGAGCCACACACCTGGCTCTATTTTTATTTTTTATTTTGAAACAGGGTCTTACTAAGTTGCTGAGGGCCTCATGAGGTTGCTGAGGCTGGCTTGAACCTATTATTCTCCTGTCTCAGCCTCCCAAGTACTGAGATTACAGGCATGTGCCACTGTACCCAGCTGGGGATTTTAAATCTTAAATGAAATTTTAATATCTTTGCAGGCTTCTTCAAAATGAAATGAGCACAAGTGATTCTCTGTTAAACTGTTATTACAATGAATTGAGATAATACATCTTCTGACTGAACCGTCACTGCATTCTTGGGATAAGCCTTATGTGCTCTTGTTTATTTGTTGCTTGATCTGGTTTAATTAGTGGACCACAGCAATTGCCTTGCTAGTTCTACAGGCTTTTAAATTGGTAATTCTGGTGGAGACTCTAAGATGAAAGTTATCAGACACAGCGGTGCGCTGTGAAATAGAGTACCCAGTAGAATTTGGAGATGAAACTATTGAAAGCTTGCCAGATGATTCTTACAACTTCTAAATATATAGCAAGAGTATTAGAGATTCTGGTGTCAGTATTTCAAAAAAAGATTAGAATAACATTTTTTTCTGTAAATAGTTATATTTGGGAGCTGAGTGTTGGTGGCTCATGCTTGTAATCCCAGTTCTTGAGAGGCTGAGACAGGAGGATTGCAGGTTCGGGGACAGACTTGGCAACTTAGTGAGACCATCAACAACTTACAGAGCCCCTCTTTTGAAATAGGATGCAGCATAATTCTAAGAGGGTGCCCATCGCTGCAGAAGTCTGTGTACAGTTTACTTCATAGACACATTGCAGAGGGAAGGTATAAGGTCCCCAATCCCTTCTACCCAGTCTTGCCTGTGTGTGCCAGACAGAAAGCTATTTCCTGGAGGAAGGATTGCTTTGTCTAATTTAAATCAAAGAACTCTTTGGGACACCTTGTCTGCTCTTCTCCTTAAACTCCTGGAAATATGTTCAAGCTTCTCAGAGCTTGCCGTATGTCATCTGAAGTTAAGAGGACAGAGTAGATTGGTGTCTGACTCCCACCTAAGACATCAGGGGCTGAAGGTGAGCTGGTTCAGCCTGACACTGACATCCTCCCTCCCAGACTTTGTCAGGGCAAGATGTGTCACGAATAAGAGAGAATTGGCCAGGCGTGGTGGCGCAGGCTTGTAATCCCAGTACTTTGGAGGCTGAGACAGGACGATCTGGGTTCGTGGCCAGTCTCAGATATTTAGTGAGGCCCTCTGCAACTTAGTGAAACCCTGTTTCAAAATAAAGAATAAAAAAATGGGACTGGGGGTGTAGCTCAGAGGTAGAATGCCCTTGGGTTCAATCCCCAGTCCTGCAAAAAAAAAAAAAAAAAAAAAAAAAAAAAAAAAAAAGAGAGAGAGAGAGAGAGAGGGGACTGATTTGGGTCCTGCAAGATAAGATAGAACCACTTGGAAGGGCACATAGATGTGAGCAAAAGAAGCTAAGGTTCCTAAGGGCTACCAAAGGATTAAGTGAGAAGCTGGAATGGAGACATGGTTGTCTGCATCAAGAGAATTGCAGGGAAGAGATCTCTAGCAATAGGTAAAGGGAAGGAAATTACTGAAATAACAACCAAGAGGAGAAAGACACATTAAAAAACTCACAAGACAAAGTATTATCTCTTTTTTTTTTCTTTTTGATACTGGGGAATTGAACTCAGGGACATTCTACTACCTCTGAGCTATATCCCCAGACCTTTTTTATTCTTTATTTTGAAACAGGGTCACACTCAGTTGCTGAGGGTCTCCCTAAGTTGCTATGGCTGGCCTTGAACCTGCAATCCTCTTGTCTCAGCCTCCCAAGTACTGGGATTACAGGCATGCACCACTATGCCTCGAAAGGTGTGATTAGATCCTGACTTGTGCTTATTTAATGTACTGGCTATGCTAGTACTACATTTGGGATTTTTACATCTATTATTCATTGATACTGACCTTTAGTTTTCCTTTCTGATGCTATCTTTTTTTTTTTTTAAATCAAAGTTAAAACAGCCTCATAAAAGAAGTTGGGTAGCTTTTAATCTTTTAAAAGTATTCTTAATGATTTTGGAGAGGCATTATCTGTTCCTTGAAGACTGGGCAAGGTATTGTTGGGTAGGAGATTCTTGACTATTGATTCCATTTCTCTGGCAGTTTTGATTATATTTAGGTCTACTATTGTTGAATCAGCTTTGATAACTTATGTTTTTTACTTTGTGTAAATGTTTAAATGTGTTCTCATAGTTACTCATCACGTGGGCAGGCATTACTGCTTCTCCTGTGTATTTTTCAATCTCTTCATCTCTGAAAGTGTTAAGGGTTATATTTCCCCACTCGCCTGAGGTCAGGCCTGGCCACCTGGCTTGTTTGTCCAGTGCAGTGTGAAAGGAAGTGGCACGCATCACCTCCAGCTGTCAGGGTATAGTTAATAGCAAGTGTATATCCCCTGTGGGACAGTCATGAAACCAAATGTCAAAAGATCAAAGCAACCTAGAGAGACCTGAAAGAGTCACCTGGGTATGTTAGGGACCTTTTGTGAGCACAAATTAGTTTTTCTTTTGTTAACTTATTGAAATCTCTGTATTGATATGTATGTATGTATTTGGGTGCTGGGGGTTGAATCCAGGGGCATTCTACCTCTGAGATACACCTATCTCATTTTTTATTTGGAAACAGGGTCTTGCTAGGTTGTCCAGGGCCTTACTAAGTTGCTAAGGCTGACTTTGAACCTGTTATCCTCCTAACTTAGCCTCCCAATTTCTATAATTATAGTCATGTGCCATTATGCCTGGGAAATTATTCTTGCCTAACTAGTAATACATTTTTTAAATTCCATTTAAAAAAATTCCTAATAGTGCCTTTCCTCTCGTTTTTTTTTTTTTTTTCTTATCTTCCCTCTCTTTCTTTTTCTTTTTTTATTTTTTTTTTGCATTGCTGGGGATTGAACCCAGGGCCTCACACATGCTTGTCAAGCACTCTACCACTGAGCCACATCCTCAGCCCCTCCTCTTTTTCTTGATACATATTTTAGAGATTTTCTAGCTTTTCATTTAGACTCTCTCTCTCTCTCTCTCTCTCTCTCTTTTTTTTTTTTTTACTGGTGCATTATAATTATACATCCTAATGAGGTATAAGCTGGTAGGGACATACATGTACACAGCACTCATTTAACCCTTCCGCAGTTCCCACCCATTCCTTTCCCCTCCCTCCTTCTCATGTTCGGTTTAGTGATTGACTTTAATATGTTTGTGAATGTATATCATGTGCATTAAGGTGTTTCCCTCTCCCCCACTCCCATCACCCTCAGTTAGGTCACCTTCTTTCTTCATCTAAGGTTTTTCTTTATTTGTCTAGAGTCCCTCCAATGACTCATTTTCTCCCTAGCTTCCACATATTAGGGAAACCATCCAATTTTTTACTTTTTGTGACTGACTAATCTCACTTAGCATAATGTTTTCCAGTTCCATCCATTTTCCTGCAAGACATAATTTTGTTCTTCCTTATGACTGAGTAAAATTCCATTGTGTACATATCCTATAATTTTGTAATCCATTTATCTGTTGATGGACATCTCGACTGGTTCCATAGTTTGGCATTTGTGAATTGTGTGGCTATAAACATAGATACACATGTGTTAGTCTAGTAGTTTGGTTTCCATTCTTTTGGGTAGATGCCCAAAAGTGATATTGCTGAATTATATGGTAGTTCTTAGCAACAAGAATCATGCAGGAGGTCTCACAATACCTGAGTTTAAACTACTAAAAAGTCATAGTAATAAAAACAGCATGGTATTGGCACAAAACAAACACATAGACTAATGGAGTAGAATATAAGACTGAGAAACAAATCCACACACTTACAGCTAATTGATTTGTGACAAAGGGGCCAAAAACATACTGGCAAAAAGCCTCTTCAACAAATAGCATTGGCAAAACTGTTAACCATATACATAAAAATGGAAATAAACCCTACTTTCTCACCCTGCACAAGAGTCAATTCAAGATGGATCAAAGACCTGGAAATTAGGCCAGAGACCTTGCAGCTATTTGAAGAGGGCATAGGTCCAAAACTTAAACACATAGATACAGGTAAAAACTTTCTCAACAAAACCCCAAAGGCACAAGAAATTCAAAGGAAGATCAATACATGGGATTGCATTAAACTGAAAAGATTTTATGCAGCAAAAGAAACTATCAAGAACCTCAACAGAGAGCCCACAGAATGGAGAAAAATTTTGCCAACTACTCCTCCAATAGAGGACTAGTATCTAGAATGTATAGAGAACTTAAGAAACTCACTGCTAAGAAAACAAACAACCCAATCAAAAAGTGAGCACTTGAACTAAATAGATATTTCACAAAAGAAATACAAATGACCAATAAATGTATGAAAAAAAATGATCAAAGAATCTTGAGATTCTTTGATCAAAACTATCTTGAGATTTCACATAACCCCAATTAGAATGGCAATCATTAAAAACACAAACAACAAAAAACGTTGGCCATGGTGTGGAGAAGTGGGAACCCTAATACTTTGTTGGTGGGATTGCAGATTAGTGCAACCACTTTGCAAAACAGTACGGAGGATCCTCAGACGAATGGGAATGAGCCTACCATATAATCATTTAGACTCTTCAGAGAGTCATCTTTTGTATTGTTAGTTATATCTACGTACTTATCTTTTCATCATTTTCTAGTTATATCTTTATTTCCTTTCTAATTCTCTGTATTTGTCCATTGTTCTCTGCTCCAGCTCTTAGTGTTGAATATTTAGCTTGTTTATACTTAGTCTTTCTTATTTTTAAAATAATTTTTAAGTGCTTGCCTTTACATTTATAAATTTTTGCTAAGTACTGCTTACCTATATCCTATTGATTTCTAAAATTTTATTTGGGAATAATTTTTAGAAATTTATATTTTCCACTATAATTTATTTTTATATCTTTTATTGCTGATATTGAATATACTTGCACTGTTGTTAAAGGACATGATCTACATCACCTCTTTAGACCTTTATGATCCAAAAAGTGATCAATTTTCATAACTATTACATCAGTATTTAAAAGGTATGCATGTTTTCTATTTACTAGTTCAGGATTTTCTAGGCAACTATTAGGTCAAATTTGGAAATTGTTCAAATTTCTTGTGTCCTTACTAAATTTTCCTCCTTGATCTCCATTTTTGGGAGATATGTGTGTAAAGATTCTCATATGACTGTAGATTTATAATAACTATATATTTTGGTGTATTGTACCTTTTATCATTACTAGCATCTCTCTTTAGAGATGCTATTTTGTCTTTAATTTGTTTTTTCTTTTTTATTTATTTTTTATTAATTGGTGCATTGTAATCATACATCTTTGTTAGGTACAAGCTGATAAAGGCATACATGCACACATTTCTCATTTAACCACTTCCTCAATTCCCACCCCACTCCCTTGCCCTCCCTCCTTCTCAAGTTCAGTTTAGTGATTGACTTTGATATCTTTGTGAAAGTACATCATGTGCATTAGGGTGCCCCACCCCCCCTCTCTTCCTCAGTCTTGTTTTTCCCCTCCCAATTCCCAAATCCCAACTATGTCCCCCAGTCCCCTTCCACTATTCTGTTCTGGTCACTCTCCTCATTTGACTGAAATCCTTTTTGCTTTCTATATTTGTTACATCTTCATACATGAGAGAAAACATGACTTTTGAGTTTCTGAGACTGTCACTTTGCATAATATTCTCTAGTTCCATCCATTTTGCTGCAAATGATTGCAGCAAATGTATATGCACATGATTTTTTCTTCTTTATATATAAAGAAGAAAAAAATTCCATTGTGCATATACAAAATGCAAATAACTCAATTAAAATGGGCTATTGAAATGAAGAAATGCAAAAGAAGAAATAAAAATGGCCAGTAAATATAGGAAAAAATGTTTGCCCTCGTTAGCAATCAGGGAAAAGTGGATCAAAACTACCCTGAGATTCTAACTCCAATTAGAATGACAATCATCAAGAACACAAACAATATCAAATTTTGGTTAGGATATGGAGAAATAGGAATTGTTATACTCTGGTGGTGGGATTGTAAATTAATACAATCATTATAGAGAAAAGAGTGAAACCACCGTATGAACCAGACATAACACTCCTCAGTATCTTGCCAAAAGAATTAAAGTTATAATATTATAGTAAAACATGCATAAACATGTTTATAGCAGCACAATTCACAATAGCTAAATTATGGAACCAACCTAGGTGTCCATAAACAGACAAATGGATATAAAATGTGGTATAGTTTCTTTCTTGTCCTCTTTCTCTTCCCCTATTCTTTCTCTTTCTCCTCATTCCTTTCTTCCTCCTTTTTCTTAATGAATATTTAAAAACAAATTTCACAGCTGAGGATTTTTTCCTCAAACATAATCACTGTACTATGATTAAATCTGAAAAGTAACATGAATCTTAACAGTATTTAAGACTAAATCAGTTTATAATTAATATTTCTTCAATTGTCATGAAATGACTTTTTGCCATTCACTGTTCAAATCAGAATCCAATGAAGGGTCATTTCTTGCCTCCATGCTTGCTTCTTAAGTCTTTTTTATTATTCAACAATTTCCCCTGCTCTTCTCTTTTTATTTAATGCCACTGATTTGCTAAAAACCCCGATTATTTTCTTGTAGAATAACCAATATTCAGAATCTGGTTTCCTTCTTTATGGTAGCTTTTATTTTGTTTTTCTATTTCCTACTAGTTGCTAAACTGCTGGTTATACTTTGAGACTTGGTTAGATTCAGGTTTTTGTTGTCATTGGCAAGAGTCATGATAGTGCTGAACTGCCCATTACATCATATTATTAAGAATGTAGCA
This sequence comes from Graphiurus murinus, assembly GCA_004027655.1. NCBI lineage: Eukaryota > Metazoa > Chordata > Mammalia > Rodentia > Gliridae > Graphiurus > Graphiurus murinus. The sequence goes on from PVLC010011268.1 coordinate 12,457, forward strand.
CTGGAGGGTCTCACTTTTAATGATGTCCCACTGTTCATTCCATTTTATAGTTCTCCATTCACATTTCATCTAATGATTTTAGTCTCTGTTGACAATTTTGTCCTAGACTTATTTTTATGGGATACAAATTAATGTTTTTCTAATTCTATCATTTCTTCTTTAATTCTTAGGTGGAATTTTACAAAGAAGAGTATTTTCTATTAACTATTTGGTTACTCAGAAATTCAGTTTACTTTGAAAAACCAGGATAAAGACTATATTCTTCCTCTTCATCAGTTTTCAGAGAAATGATGTTGTTTCCTAGTATTATCCAGCAGAAGTCAGGGAGATTTTTTTTCAGTATCATTGTGATACCATAAATATTATATATTGAATATGATAATAGTTTAATAAACTGATTACATTTGTTTAAATCTTTATGATTATTTATATATTTGACTTATTTCTGTCACATTATTTCATATTTTTCTATTTGCCATGTTTTTCTTTTTTTTCCTCATTTCTTCCTTGCATCTTTTGAATTATCAAGAGCTGTTTGTTTCTTTTTTCTTTACTGGTTTTTGGTTAACTTTAACACCTTAATACAAATGCATTGTTTGATAAAGTATCTCAATATTTATATATTCCTTGTAAATAATACAAAGATCTTAGAACTTTTTAAAACTCTAATCTTCCATGCCATGTTGTTCTTGTTTTAATCTTACTTTTAAAAATCCATCACAGCTGGGCGTGGTGGCGCATGCTTGTAATCCCAGCATTCGGGAGGCTGAGACCAGAGGATCCGGGTTCGCGGCCAGCCTCAGCTACCTAGTGAGGTACTCCGCAACTTAGTGAGACTCGGTTTCAAAATAAAGAATAAAAAATAGGGCTGGGGGTATAGCTCGGAAGTAGAATGCCCCTGAGTTCAATCCCCAGTACCGCAAAAAAAAAAAAAAAAAAAAAAAATCCATCACAATTTCTCATTTTTCTAAGCCAATACTAATTTATACTAACTAATTCAGGGAAATACTATTTCTTGCTGCATTCCACTATTTCTTTTTAGGTTTTCTTGCCTTCTTCTTGAGCCACACCCTTTAGCAGTTATGTGGTAAAAGCCTGGGAATAGTAATAGGTATTTGTATGGCTCTCACACTTGAGTGACAGTAATACTGTTTATATAATTCTAAGTTGACAGTTACTTTTCTTCATATTCTGAAGATATTATATTACTTATTTTGGTATCAATTGTCACTTGAGATTTCCCTAAGTTTAATTGTCATTGCTTATATTTAGATGAAGGATTGGAAAGTTAGGACAAATTATGATGACACAATTGTGCAGTAGAAAAGCCAATAGAATCTACAGCATAGCTATTTGAGCTAGTGTTTAATAATATTAGCCAGGGATAGTGGCACATGCCTGTAATCCCAGTATTTGGGAATTTGAGACAGGAGGATCTCAGGTGCAAGGACAGCCACAGCAAGTAGTGAGTCTCTCATCAACTTAGTGAGACCCTGTTTTAAAATAAAAATAAAATAGGGTTAGGGGTGTAGCTCAGAGGTAGAATGCCACTGAGGGTTCAATCCACAGTCACACACACACACACACACACACACACACACACGCAAATATTTCTTTAAAGTTGTCAGAAGATTATTTTATAAAAATTAACAATATTTATATATCAGCTATAACCAATTTCTTTGGCAAAGAAAGCAGCATATTTGAAGAACCAGAGCTAGAGAAGATGAAGATTATCAAGGCAAGAGTGAATAAAGTTGATGAGAGATTGAAATGGTATTGATTGAGTTGGAAAGAAAGATAGGTACCAGATCACAAAGAACCATGTTAAGTAATACCAAGGAGTGCATGTGTATTACTAAAGCAACAAGAATCCATTAAACAGCATTAAGGAAGAAGCAAATAACCAGATGTATCATTTTAGAAAGACACATTAGGCTGAAAGATATAGGATTAGAAGAGTCAAGACTAAAGACAGTAGAATATGAGAAAGCAGATGAGAAATGATGACGGTCTTAAAGTGGATTGTGGCACTGGGGGAATGGGGAAGGTGGGATATATTAGAATACTGTAAAGGGGTAGGAGTGGTTGAGGGCAAAGTGAGGGAGGATCTTGGTTTAGGCAACACAGAGAATGGTGGTGTCACTCAGAGAAAGATCCGGTTTGGCCTAATGTGAACTGAGCATCTTGTAGCACTTCTAAGGAAATAATTTAGAAAGAAGCTTGATATGTAGACCAGAAGCCCAGAATAGAGATGCACACTTCCAAATCCATATTGGGAATAACTATACAGATGGTAACTGAAGTCATGGAAGTAGATGAGATCACCACGATGGAGAGACAAAAAATAGTACATTTGCAAGGTGGCCAGAAAAGGAGTTTTCAGGAGACCATGTAAAAATGAGAAGTCAGAATAGGATCAAATCAGGAAGTGCATGTCATTGAATCCAACAGAAGGAAGTGCTTTAAGTCTTGGGTTCTTCCCCTCCTGTATCCCCAGCACACAAGGGAATACTCACTTGGTAGGTGATCATGGTAGGATTTTGAATAATGAATGAAGAAAGGATTTGTTAATATTTTCAGAAGCTTCCTAGAGGCCAAGTAAAATAAGAATGAAGAAGTGTTCACTGAATTCTCTAACAACAAGATTGGTAGTGATTTTGGCAAGAATTGTTCTGGTTGGCTGATGGGTTTTAAGTTTGGCCTGCAGGTATGTCTAGCCATAGTGAGCAGCACTGACAGGGAAATGGGAAGCATAGATGTAGACAAATATTTCAGTCAGAAAAAAGAGGCAGAGCCGGGCGTGGTGGCGCACGCTTGTAATCCCAGCATTCGGGAGGCTGAGACCGGAGGATCCGGGTTCGCGGCCAGCCTCAGCTACCTAGTGAGGCACTCCGCAACTTAGTGAGACCCGGTTTCAAAATAAAGTAAAAAAAATAGGGCTGGGGGTATAGCTCGGAGGTAGAATGCCCCTGAGTTCACTCCCCAGTACCGCAAAAAAAAAAAAAAAAAAAAGAGGCAAAGAGAAATACCTGGAAGATGCTATGTGATGAGTTGCTTTTTTGCTTGTTTGTTTCAGATCTGTACGTAAGTGTTGATGGAAAAGAGCCAGTGTGGTCAGAATGCCAGGGAGGTGAGGAATGTTGATTGAAGATCGGGGAAAAGAGGAAGATAGTCCTTCAATAAGGCAATACTAAACTGGTTGGGAGAATGACTTTCAGAGCATGGTTGAGCATCAGTCCAAGTCAAAGGGGTGCCTCTTCTTCCCAGGTAGATGCCAGCCACTTGTTGATATGGTACGGATAAGCTAAAAAAAATCTTATTTGATGATACCTAATTTTTCTTTAAATAGGGGGCAAGACCATTTGCTGGGAATTAGAGAAAATAATTAATTTCTTCTGCTGCCTGGAAGTTCTTAATTTATATTTCTATGGAACATATGTCATACCCCTAGGACCTCCCCAGGAACCGTTACTAATTAAGGCTTTTTAATAGGCCAACTGTAAGTGCCATATTTCGTCATTTATTTCCTAATTTAATGCAGTTTTCCAGCAAGAAAATTATTAGTTTTTTGGCAAAGCCAGACATCCATCCCTCTCCTTGCAACTGTTGAGGACAGAGATTCCTATGTTCTTCACCACCAAGGATTCCTTTTATGATATATCCCAATGAGCCCTTATGGATTTGAATGACACTGTCTAATAATCTACATTTAAGAAGTAATAAATAGATTTCTATTTTTATTAATTTGATGTAACACTTACTCCTAGCCAAAGAAAGTAACTGATCAACAGGAGTAATCATGTTGGAGTAATCTAATTCCAATTAAAATAAAAGAACTATGACATCTCAATTATTTTGTGTGATCCTACTGAGGATAAATGGATGCCACCTCTTGGATTTTTAAAAGTATCGAAGGCAATTTTGGACTCATAATTTCTTTCCCTTTATTCTTTTTTTGCTGTTGTTGTTGTTTTGTTTTTGTTTTGTACCAGGGATTGAACCCAGTGACATTCTGCACCTGAGCTACACCCTAGCCCTATTTTATTTTTTATTTTGAAACAGGATCTCTGTTGCTGAGGGCCTCAGTAAGTTCCTGAGGCTGATCTTAAACCTGTGATCCTTCTGTCTCAGCTTCCCAAGTACTGGGATTAAAGGCATACACCACCATGCCCGGCTGAGATTCTCAATATTTCTTAATGGAATTTTTTGGGAACATTTACTGGTGTACTGTGACTTCTTGAACTCTTATCATGTTTTAGCTTCTAATTAGAAGGTGTCCAATAATGAAGTGTTTTCTCTCCCAAACCCAGGATGTGAACCCCAGTTATTCTTCATGTATATTACATTTTTAGAGGAAATTTTGATTTCTAAGTTGCCAATATTGCAAGAAAATGACTGAATTGGTACCTATATTCAGCAAGCCAGACAGACCATCCCTTACTAAATGATTTTGTTCTTGAAAAAGATATTTCAACCATCCTAAAATTTGAAGTAAACTGAAAGTTCTTTAGTTTCTCTTTGAAAGTAACAATGAGTTATACCTTCATAATAAAAGGACCAAGAGTGATTTTATCTGTTTAAATTCTAATGATTTAAAATATGTTATTAAAATTATGTAGAAAAACTATATTCATTCAATAACATGTTTTGTTCTCTTTCTAATGAGCTACACAACATTCTGAGACATAGATATAGAAATAGACTTAAACTCTATGCTGAGTAGCTTTCATAAAACAAATAATACACATAAACATAGTATTAAAAGTTGCTATAATATGTAGGGAAAATGATAACAAATTGTATTATGAAGGAAGATTCAGTGTGCAGGGAAGGGTCATAACAAGAGAGCCTGATTTAAATGGGCCCAGAGAGCTCCATGGATTTGCCATTTAAGCAGAAGTTTTAAGTGTGAGTAGGTTTTAGTTAGAGGTGGACAGAGAGGGAGGGGTTTCCAGGCAGAAAGAAGAGAGCATTTGAATTCCATGTGGTGCAAATGAGCTCTCTTGCCCCCTAGTGCCCTCACCTAGAGCACGGAAGCCAGATGGGCACTTAGAGGAGCTCAGGGGAGATGAAACAATTACCATGAATGTATCTCTGTTGGGGTTGTATTTCTGGATTCCAAGTTCATTTGCCAAAATGATTTCAGCAAAGGGTGACTCATTTACAGTAAACATTTTCCTTTTGACAATATCTTAAATTAAATTCGGAAGAAGGAGGTGACAAAAGAAGACGAAGTGACCTGCTTTGGCCACACAGTATGCTCCAACTCCTCAGTGTATTCTGTATTACAAAGACATCATCCATTAGCTCCAGGAAAAGCTGAGAAACCCAACCATGATGATAAGAAAATTAAAATATAGCTCTTTCTGCCCGTCATATATTACTGATGAGCCGCACAGATGCTCACTTCCAATCATCACAACAAGAAAGGGCTCATGATTCATGTGCGTGCTCATGGCCATTCCTCACCTTGGCTGGGGAAGTGCAATGCAAACCTTTGGTTGTCAACCTCATTCTATTTAGTCCTCTGGTAATGACACAGCTCCTTAGCATCACTTAATAAAGAGGAAAAGCACAACCGAATTCTAATGTCACATGCCTTCAACTTCAAGGCAGAACTATGGAGATCAGCACTCATATTTGCACAAGCAAAACAGCACACAACGAATGCATGCAGTAGGATGGCAAGACGCATCCTGCCATCCCCCAGAGGCCTCAGCAGACCTCACTGCCCTGTACTTGTTCAGGTCATGTGCATTGTTAAACAACCGAAGGAGGAGTAACTCTGGTAAGCCACAGAGGTATTCCTGGCTGATTAATGGTTTGCCAAAGAGGACTTTCTGAAGGGTATATTTGTTCTCTAGTAGATTCAGGTTTATCAGTTCTCCTCACCTCATTTTGGACAATCTATCTCATTTTTAAAAAAATAAGTTGTCAGATTGCTGGTAACCTAATGCTAATAAAGTGCACACACACACACACACATCAAGCCAGTACTGCCCAACCATTGCTACCCTGTCCCTGGGAGTCCATATGCTAATCACAAAGCATCTATAAACATATATGACAAAATACATATTTCACATATAGATATGTATTGTTATTTTTCAAATGCGGGTAAGCTATTTTGATAAAATACAATGAAATTCTGAAGCATTACTGGATTCTTAATAATTTTTGTTCATTATAATAGGTAGAATAAAAATGATCTTATCATTTTTTAAAAACCAAAAGTAAATTCTGATGCTTCAGAAATTTAGGAACTAATACTACATTTTAGTAAAATCAATGTTTTCTCAGTTTCTGATCATATATCTCTTTCAGTTTAAAAAAATAAGTGAGCTCATACATCCCTGTAAATTTATATTTATTTGTAAGTAATATGTATATAATGTTATCCTTATATACGTGTGTGTATGCATGTACTTTATCAAATTTTTATAAAAGATACATTAAAACAGTCAGCTAAAAATTAAATGGTAGTGTTAAAAATTTTTTTCCAGCACCTTCAGAATCTGGTAGCCCCATTTCATAAAAAGATGGAAAGATATTAGCAGGGTTTAGTGGTTCATGCCTATAATCCCAGTGCTTAGGAGGCTGAGACAAGAGTCTCCAGATTGGAGGCCTGCACATGGTAACTTAGGGAGATCCTGTTTCAAAATAAAAAATAAAAAGGGCTGGAGGTGTATCTCAGAGTTAGAACACCCCTGGATCAATCCTCAATACCACACACATACACAAACACAGAAAGATATTAAGGATTATCTGTAAAAAAAAAAAAAAAAGTGAATTAAGTTAGCACCTTCTAGGAGAAACTGTATAGGTCAGTTAGACCTTGTGGAGAGGGCTTTTAGGTATCGCTGGCTTATTAAATTTCCTACTGACTCTAGTCGTTAGCACAACAGTAAATCACAAAATCACATATCCACATTGTCTCCCTGTTTTACACATCAGCACTGCTGTTTGGAAAGAATTATATGGTGGAAAAGGCAAAAACTGACTGACCAGCTGCCCCATAGAAACTGACCTGTATTTGGAGCAATCTCAACAGCCTACTGCATCCTTTGATTGCTGCACATTTTCCAGGCAGGAGAGTTAGTCCTGTTATCAACACCAAACAAGCAGTATGTTTGAAATGGTCCCTATGGAGACATACTAGGACTGAGAATGACATGCCTCAGTCCTATTCACATAGAATAAAATTTCTTACTAGAACACTCAGCAGGTAGGTATAAATTTGATTTATGCATTTCCAAGTGTGGGAGTAGAGGAGCAATTTCATATCCCTCTGGAAATGTGGCTGTGGCCCATAGGGAGATGCTCTTATTCGTGAAACACAAGGAACTCTTACTAGATAAAGAGGAAAGCAAGAGGACCAGGACCAGGGATCCACCAGAAGAGGAACTGTTTTGAGATCTGGGTCATCTGCACAAGGGAGTTCTGAAGGGTTTGAACCAGTGATGTCCCAGAGAAAGAAAATACTTAGAAGCTGTTTGTTTTAGATATGGTGGGATAATGAGAAGAAACACACAGGTGAGATCTCTGGCTAGACTTTTCTCATGGGTTGGAGCTATTCCAGTCTTTCAAAGAAACTTGGTAGATGAAGAAGCATAGAATATACATTTATAGACTTTCTTTTCCTGGTCTGTCACCAAATAGGAATGGTAACTGCAAATGTTATGGGAACCATGGTCTCTGGGGTACAAGTGTGAAATACTTCCTCATTTGAGGGTCATAGCCATTTCTATATGTAACTGGCCTCAGACTCAAGGGTGAAAAATTGAGTTTGTCAGGAAAGGCCAAATACTCTTCACTAGAAAGATGATTTCCATGCTTATAAATTAGGAATTCCAGAATACTACCTAGGTCCTACTTCACTCATTCTGAGCATACTTCTTTGATTTTGAAAGTAAAAAAAAAAAGATAAGACAGGAGAATGGAGAATGGAGGACTGACCTGGAAATGGTGTAGCACTTTACAAAAGGAACCATCCCTCAATGGGAAAGGAGAACATCTCTGATTAGATAGAAATGTGGGGACCACTCAACAGGGGACTTATGCAAAAATTGGGACAATAAAACAGCACATACTAGGACAAAACTGGTAGTCCAAAAGTAGCTTCTTGACAGATTCTCAATACTTTTAAATAAGTTTATGTGAATTGTTTAAATCGCTTTTTATACATCAAGATTTAGTCCTTCTTAACAAATAGAAATTAATTTAATTCAAGGACTCTGGTGCTTAGTAAACTGTACTAAGATGAATCTGGAGGATTAATTTCAAGAATAATATCCGAGAACTAGTCTCCTAGGATAACCACTACCTCCAGTACTGTCAGGAAGAAGAGGAATCAGGAAGTTGTAAGAACAACCAACAACTATAAGAGCATAGTTTATCAGTCACGTCTAGGAATCAAGGGCTTAACACCAAAATCATTAGCCTGGGAGCCACATCAAGCCTGCTAGATCTAACCCAGGGGAACAGATGTTTTTGCATGCCTCTTTCTCTTCCCTTGATTTGGTCTGGATGATGCACAAGTGTGTCTGAATGGAAGAGGTCAAGTCATCTTGGCAGCTCCAGGGTGATAGCCTCTGCATATAGGTCAACTCCCTAGGAAGAGATACAAACAGATGGTGAGTTGGCCAACTTGCTGCATCCGCCAAAACCCCTGAGAGAAGGAATTAGAGCATTTGACATTTTACCTAGTTTTGTGGGAAAATTATATAATAAAAGTATTATTTTTCTGAGTATCATAATAGCAAACAAACATGAAAAATTAAATAAAATGGCAGTGACAAAACCATAAATGAATTTCTCTTGAAAAATATGAAAAAGGTGTACAGAGCTATAACAAAGTGGGTGGGGAATATTGAGTGAGAATTATTAAGTAGGAGGATAATTATTTCGTAGAAGCAAATGTTTAAATATTACCAAAAACAACCTAAGCGTCTATCAGACAATGAACGGACAAAGAAAATGTGGTGCATAAACACAGTGGCATACTATTCCACCATAAAAAAAAGAATGAAATCCTGTCATTCATGACAATGTGCATGGAACTGGAGATTATTATGTTAGGTGAACTAAGCCGGTCACAGAAAGACATATACCACACAATCTTACATATTTGTGGAATACAAATAAGTAAGTGGACAAGGAAGAGACTGGTGAGCGTGGATGCATTCATTCTATTCTGGGGCTGTTCAATGATGCCCCTGATAGGAGGGTCTTAGAGGCCACCCTCTAACCCTTCTGACTGACCCACCCACCAGCTTTTGGAGGGCTTAATCAATACAGCCATGGGACATGTTTGGTTATAGGCCCACTTTCCTGCAAAGTTATTGTCAGCATGGCAACTTAAACTACCTCCCATAGGCCACCCACTCAAGTGGCAATTGAGAAGCTGAAGTTAGAATTAACTTATGTCTTAAGTGTAATTGCTGGATATCTATGTTCTAGATGAGGAACAGAAAGAAAAATAAAACCCAAGAAAATGTATAAATAAAAATATAATTTCAAATGCCAGCCAATTTCTATAATCCTAGAGAACAGTGAGTATGACCCCCCCAAAAGAAGCAAATCTTATATAAATATAAAGTTAAATCTATATTTAATCTGATAAAGTTTTATATTTAACCTTATAAGAATCTATAAGATTAAATATATATTTAAGATTAAATATACTTGAATTTAGCCTTATGAATTTGTATTAGTTATTTTTAAAAATGATCAAAATCTATATCCGTCTGCAATGAAAGACATTACAAAAGCAAATGGGGAATTGGGTGTTTGGTGTCATAGTGTCTGTGACTATTACAGAACTTTCTGACTGACTACGTCCACCTAATTGGGGCCAGTTTTCTATAGAATGCATAGCTGCCTAGAAGAATAAGCACTCATAAATTAACCCAGCTGGATGGGTACCAAGGCTGCTCTCCTTAGAGTGGTCCCCTGAGATCACTCTCTGCCTCCTCTGCTTCCCTGTGGGCCTGTCTAACACACCAAAGAGAATTCACTAGTCCTTGCCTCCCTTTGACCTCCTTACTCCCTGTTTCTTCGTGTCTTTTCTGTGCTTGCTTTGAGTGATCAATGTCTCATTAGGGTTTTACTCAGCTTGTGGATGTCAGTCCCCTGCTGACAGTGCCTCACCCTGAACTGGCCATGCAGGCTACCATGGGTTGACTCCTGGAGCAGCAGGTCCCAGTAAGAGGAAGTATTGCATGCAAGTGACAAATGGACCCTGTGAGCAGCTGAGAGGCTTCTAACAGCTTGTTCCTGCTGCTAACCAGCTGGGTGACTTCAGACAGCGCCCTAGAACCTCTCAGAGCCTCACTTTCTTTCTATGTAAAATGACAAAGTGGATCTTTGATGAGTGTCTTTAATGTGAACATGAACATTCTATGGCAGAAGACTGCTTTTAAACAAAGTTGGAGAGGTCAGAATGTGGACTGAGGACCAAAAATAACTGTGCAAGCATATCAAAGATCATGACAAACAAAGGGTTCCATTCCTTGTGACTGTTAAAGTTAATTGACGGCAGAGAAAGAAAGCATGAACCTCACGCAGATTTTTTTTTTACAGGTTTGTAAAACAACATTTATTTTTTAGAATTAATATGTGCATACAGGAAACAAAAACACAAGAAGCAAAGATCAAAGTCGTCCAGTCGCAGGCAGCTGAGTTGGATGTGGATGTGGCCTTCTGGTTCCCGCATATTCATACACAACATCCCAGATGTGAGATCAAGACCCCAGTCCTTGGTTTATGGGCCCTACTTCAGTGGCTTGTGTGAACCTTTTTTTTTTTTTTTTTTTTTTTTTTTTAAATAAATCCATGATCCACTTCTTACCTGATTTTAAAAAGTGCTCCACACCAAGTAGCCCTGCTGTAATCTGCTACTCTCAGCAGCCCAAGACAGCCTATTTCTGTCTCCTGAAACAGTTAGCTGTGGGCTCTGCTTACTATCCAGTGTTCTGTCTCTGTCAGCATTGTGTGTGCAAGGTGCTGAAAACTTGGACTTGATTATTGTGTCTCTGTCTCTGTGTTAACCCTTTGGAGTACATAGATATGAGTCCATCGAAACTATAAATCATTTTGATAGTGAGAAATGGAACCTGCTTCCTTGGAACAAGCAGAGACAACATCTCTACATTACTGTATTTTAGTTTCTAAGTGTTGCAGCCCACACACTTGAAGAAATACCCAGCCAAATCTCCTGTCAGTCATCCCCTTCTGCTTCATTCTCCCTTCCTCTCACAACCTCCTTCCCCATCGATAAGTCAAAAAGAATCACATGAGAAAGATGTCTTTTCAAACAAAAGTATTTATTTCCTCTCTTTGGGCTATCCTGCAAACTAGAAGTATTCATCAATACTTAATAAAGTAATTTATATTGAGCCTTCAGCTGAGGTTCTCAAAGGGCTTTGCAAGCATTGCTTCATAAATCTTTACCTGAGAACATTATTATTATATCAATGATGGGGAAAAAAAGACCTAAAGTTAAGAGAGTGTCTCAAATTGCATGCTCTGTACCTGGAAGCCATGGAGGCAAAGGAAAAAAGGGCCCAGAACTGAGCTTGGAAGTACCAGGCTTTGTCCCCTCCAAAGAGGCGGCCCAATGCTGTTGGTCTCCAGGCATGCACAGCTCATCACCTCTTAGAAGGGCATCTGCTGCCTCACCTGCTGGAGTGCCTGCGACCAGACAATGCATTTCCAGCCACACTGGGTGGTTTTTCAATTTCTCTCTTCTCTCCTCTCCTATGCCATTCACTCCTTCTAACTTCATCTCCAAAATCTTCCTCAAACTCCATACCCTTTCTCTTTTGACTGTAACTACCTTTAGTAAAGGCTTTATTATCTTTCATGTGGATAGTACATAAATTTTCTGAGTAATTTTTATCATTACCATTTCCTATCAAGATCATCTTTGATTTCACCGCGTGTATGTGTGTGTGTGTGTGTGTGTGTGTGTGTGTGTGTGTGTGTGTGATGCTAGGGGTTGAATCCAAGAACATTCTACCTCCAAGTTATACCACCAGCCCTATTTTTTATTTTTATTTTGAAGCAGGGTCTCACTACACTGATGAGCGTCTCACTACTTGCTGAGACTGTCCTCGAACTTGTGATCCTCCTGTCTCAGACTTTCAAATACTGGGATTACAAGCATGTGCCACCACACCTGGATCTGGAGTGATACTTCTAAAATGTAAACATCTACATGGCATTTCCTTTCTTATGAAAAGATATAATTTGCATGTAATCTTATCAATCTACTGGAGTTGCATTTATAATAGACACCCAAATTTTGTAGTTTAAAAAGCCCTTCCTCTTCTTGTTTTTGGAGACCATCTAGGTATGTCACATACAAACTCATGGAGCTCATGTCTTGTGCTATTGCCTATAACATCAAACTTCTTGTCAACCAGCCTATTCATCATGGTCCTAGGTCCACCTGCACCCAGGATGCTGTTCAGGTGCCTTCCTGTCACTCCAGTTGGCCATCGCCTGTATCACCATCTTCAGCTCAGAATCACTTCTGCATTTCTCGACTGTGATAAGGATTAGAAAGTGAATTTCTGCGCTGCGTGTCAACTCATTGGTAGGATCATATGCCTGCTTTCTAGCTTTCCACAAGTAGTCTTTCTCATCCATCTCCTATCTCCAAAGCATACAAGTCAGGGATACATCCTCGCATGTGCACTTGGAAACACTTCTCTCTCATTCTCTTATTCTGTTGCTAGCTAGAATCAGAGATCCAAATATTTCTTCCCTTGTGGTGGACTCTCTCTCAGGTGTTTTTTCTTCTCCTTCTCCTCCTCCTCCTCCTCCTCTCATTCCCTCCCTCCCTCTCTCTCTCTCTACCTCTGAGCTACACCCTAGCCCTATTTTATTTCTCATTTTGAAACAGGGTCTCACTAACTTGCTGAGGCTGGTGTCAAATCTTCAATCTTTTTTCAGCTACCCAAGTACTGGGGTTGCAGGTGTGTGCCTCCACTCTCAGCTCCAGCCCCTTCTTGAGGTTAGCTTTTGTGCCTGCCTTTGTGTTAGGTATTCCTATAGCTGTCTAAAATTCTGTTGTTGATATTATTTTAGATATTTTCTCTGGAGTCTCCCATAAATATAAATTAAAGCACCTAGTCACAAGAGGATTTCCGTAATAGGCTTCTCATGCCTCATTATCTCTTAGGTTCAATTGGGATCCCAAATTACATTTTGATTTACCCCAAACTATCTGCATGGTAAAACTCCAAATGTCCTGGCATAATTCATACAGTTCTTTATAAAATCCAGCTCCTTCCATCTTTCAAGTTTCATTTCTCTTTTTTTTATCATCACTGTCCTGACTTCCCAGCCACATGAACCACGTAAAGTAAACACATCTCTCCACTAATCTGTTTCTTCCTGGACGCACAGCCTTGTTTCTATTCTTTTTCTTCCAGGAGTGTCTTTTCTGAAATCCATGTCCAGCAAACTCTTACTCCAATAGCAAGTCCCAGTTCAAATGATCCCTTCTTGTGAAACCCTCCCACACTCCTCCAGGAGGAGCTCACTGCTCTTCCTGCTTCCTAATAGTCCTGTGTTTAGCTGGTATTACACTGCCATGTCCTGTCTTGAAGCTGTGTGTCCCTTAAGCACAAAGAAGGAAGTCACTTTTGAGATTTCTCAGTGTGAGAAAGAAGATATATAAGCAATTCAGACATGAAGCAGATTCTCAATTTACAAATGTTAAAGTAACACAATGGGAGGAAGACACTTTTAGACTCAAAGATCCTAATCATTGCCTGTATCATATAAGGAATGAACGTCTTGTTTAACCACAGCAATCATATTTTTCCACCATATGTTTCTGAATTAGAAAGGATAACTTAATTTTGAAACAGCATCTTGCTAAACTGCATGCTGGTCTTGAACCTGTAGTCCTCCGTCTCAGTCTCCCAAGTGCTGGGAATACAGGTATATATCACCACATCTAGCTTAAAATAGGAATGGGGATATAGGCCAGAGGTAAACTCCCACCCCGTTTAGGTTCAATCCCCAGTACCAATAAATAAATAAATAAATAAATAAATAAATAAATAAATAAATAAATAAATGGCATGACCTAAATTATTTGGAGAACATGCTGTGCCTTGGCATATTTTGTGGCCATGTGTCATTGAATACTTTTTTAAAAGATTTTCTTTAAAATGTTACAGAAATCCTATAGGCAATAGCATCTCCAGAATGTGCTAGGATTCATCATGTCATAGTTCACAATTAGACTCACAAGTAAATTAATGACACATAGAAAATATTCCTATGACATGATGGCCCTGTAGTGTGGTGGGGAACTCTTCACCTTGAGTGCTGCTTTCTGGCACTGGGTGAGAGTGTCACCCACTGAGACACTGTGAAGAGAAGAAAAATGGGGAAATTTTGCCAAATTTAATTACGAATATTGTGATGATCATTAATGCTGTTTCCTAAATCTGTCCAATTCTCCACCTCCTGTGCACATCGGGGATTATACTTTCTAAGTCACCTATGGTTGAATGAGACCATGTGACTAGTTCTGAATAATAAGGTATGAAAATTGTTGTGCCATTTAACTGCCAGTATGGGACCCTTCCAGCTCTCTCTTCCTCTGATTTGACAGTTGGCAAATCTCCATTTAGTGGTAGCTCTGTCAACCTCATTCCCCAAGAGAAGACAATGCAGAGAAGAGTTCCAGACAACCTATGATTCACAAGAGAGAAATACACCTCTATTATTTTAACCCACTAAGCATAACCTAACCTAAGCAATAAAAAAATGTCATATGCCTCTAGAATACTCAAATGGAGAATTCTAATAGGCAAATGGATATGTGAATATGGAATTGAGGCTACAAGAACAGAGTGGCAGCAGTTCATATATTCATGGAAGTTAAAACTATAAGAATTACCAAAGGAAAGTACCATGGCCATTGTCTTATCCCACGTACATTAGTATATGGCACATAGAAAAAACTCAGTGGCTGTCAGGAGCTGTTGGTCAAGGGTGAAGCCTTGGAAACATTTAAACAAAGTGAGCAAGAATAGTCAGAGAAACTGTAGGAGAACCATGAGATTTCTCCACTTTCAGTCCTCTATGGAACAAGGTAGATATAAAGAAATGAAAATATGTCTTGGAAAGGAACTTTCAAAAATACTAAAAGTAGGTTTGCAAATAAACTGGGTTTTCTTTTAGTACTTTTACTAAAAAGGTCAATTTTAGATAGATGAAAGTAATGTGTTAGCAAACAACAGCAAAAGTCTGCTGATAGTGAAGTCTAGCTTCTTTAGGATGGAAGGGAACTGTTGAGGCTGGTAAGTTCTCTCTTCAACAAACCATTTGGTATAGAGTTAGTAATTATACTGTACCAATCTTCAACACTGTGCCAATTTTCAAGCTGAGGAAACCCTTTACTAGCTAGGGATTCTTATTAAGTCTCACAACAGAAAGGGGGTGGTGAAGCTGCCTGAAAGCTTCAATGAAAGAAACAATGTCCTCAAACCAAAGAAATATCGTGGGATGGGAATTTTTTTGGGGGGGTTACTAGGGAGTGAACCCAAATACATGCTACCTCCAAGCTATATATATCCCCAGCCTTTTCTTTTTTTTTATTTTGAAATAGAGTCTTGCTAAGTTGCTGAGGGTCTCATTAAGTTGCTGAGTCTGGCCTGGAACCTGTGCTTCTCCTGTCTCAGTCCCTTAAGTACTAGAATTACAGGCATGTGCTAGCATACCTAGCTCACGATGGGAGCTTTTAACATCAAAACAAAATAAATATCCTTAAATTAAGAAGAGTTTTTCCAAATGAATGAATAAGGAAAAAGGTGTGAATTATTTTATCTGAATCTAAAACTCCTCTCCTCCAACTTTAATTTATTGCTATCCTGTGTTTTAAAATATTTCATTTTGCATTAATAGAAAAGTATATATATGATGAGAAATTGGCTCGTGCAATTATGGAAACCAAACAGTCTCATAATCTTCTGTTTACAAACTGAAGGCACAAAAAAATCAAGTGGTATAATTCAAGTCCAAGTCCAAATGCCTAAGAACCAGTAGTGCCAATGATGTACATCCCAGACCAAGGGCAGGAGAAGACTATGCATGAGTTCAAACAGGCATAGAAAAAAATATTCTCTCTTTCTCTGATTTTTTCTTTTCTATTTAATTTTTTTTTTAAATTCAAGCCCTCAAAGGATTAGATGAGGTTGACACATTGATTAAGGGCCATCTTACTTTATTTATTCCACTGATTCAAATGCTAATCTTATCCAAACCTAACTGTGTAGACACACCCAGAAATAACATTTAATCCTGGTACCCCATGTTCCAGTCATGGTGATGCATAAAATTAACCATCACAGAATAATCTGTTTCCTTGCCTTTCCTGTTTCTAGAGGCTACTGCATTATTTAGATTGTGGCCGCTGCCTCTCTTCAAAGCCTACACCAGTCAGTTGAGCACTTGTCTCAGAGAATACTGCTTCTGTCATCATGTCTCCTTCTCTGACTCTGACTCTTCTGCTCCTTCCTGTGAGCTCACTGGACCCACTTTGATAACACAATATGACCTCCTCATTCTAAGACCAGCTGATTACCAATCTCATTTCCATCTGTACCCTTAATTCCTCTTTGCTATGTGACATGATGACTTCACAGGTCCTGGAGATTAGGACATGGACATCTATGGGCCTTTGCTGACCACAGCAGGAGATGAGATATCCTCATGCAGATGGAGAGGATAACAGGGAGAGGATGTAGTGTGGTATATTGATTGAGAATGGGGACTATACATTCAGGTAGAACTGAGTAAGTCCCAGCCCCTAACTTACAACACATGGTATTCAACTCAGCTGTACCATTTGTAAGTGTGGGTAAAAGTATACTAATAAATGATATAACTATCCATTCATCTGTTGGTGGACACCTAGCTACAAAGAAGAACAAAATTATGCTGTTTGCAGGAAAATGAATGGAACTAGAAAGTACTGTGCTAAGTGAGACTGGCCAGTCTCAGAAAACAAATAGTTGCATGTTTTCTCTCATATGTCAAAGTTAAAGAGTGACTGGGTAACAAAAGGGACCTTAGATAAAGGAACAGAGACTCCAATGGAGTTATGAAGGGGAGTTAGGTGGGGGAGGAAGAGAGAAGGAGATGTGATAAAGAAAACAGCTCAAATAATGCTATGTACATATATGAAATTATCAATACCAATCTCAACAACATGCATGAGAGAGGAGAGGGAGTGGAGTGGTATACAGAGGGAAATACAAGTGTTGTGTACATGTATGGTTCTCTCATTTTATACTTCACTATGAGTTATAATTACTTTCATTGTTAGACATAGAATCTCCTGAAGAGCTCATGTACTGTGGGGTCCTCTCAACGAAGGGGGCCCCTACCCTGATCTTTCTGGAGCGTCTACCCCAAAAAGGGGGCTCCTTGTGGAAAAGGAAGGTCGCGCCGCAATGAACACACAGCAGGGACTGAGCATCAGAGGACTCATCCGTTTATTACACGAGGGACAAAGAGTTATATAGAGCAGAGCAAGAGGAGTGTCTCCTTGCAGGGCCAATCAGGGTAAATGCCATCTTGGTCATGCCTTTTTATGCGCTGATCACACTACCAGGGACCTATCAATGTTTTGATCAGGCTGAGGAGACATCCCTCGTCCAATCCTGGTCTCTGGTAAGCACTCTTAGGCCTCCACCCTCGCCACTTCCCCTCTGTGCCATCTTTGATGCCTTTTTTTCCTTTCCATCGGGTGGGGCTACCGCCTTCTCTCTAGGGATCTTTCCCCACAATGTACTAATGTTAAGAGTTGATATAATTAAGTCACAAAGGTTGTAATCTCTTCTGTAGATAAATCCATTGTAAGTATTTACTGGGTGGTAACCTAGGCACGTGGGATGTAGCTGGTGAAAGTGGATCCCTGGAAGTATGGCCTTGGGAACTGTGCTTTTGTCATTGAATCCCTTTGTTTGTTAGCTTTCTATTCTGGCCTCTGATATGAGACAGCAGAGCCCTTGCTCCCTCCCTCCCTCTGCTTCCTGTCACCATGCCCTGAGCTCTGCAGACCGGATTGACATGGACTGAACCTCTAAATCTCCAAAAGCCATGAGCAAATAAATCGTCCTTCTTTTAAGTTGTGTGGTCAGGCTTACTGGGTCACAGAAATGAGAATGCCGTCTGTGATGGAAATTGGTCCCAGAGGAGTGGAGTCACAGCTATATATAAACACAGTCTGACCATATGTTTTGTAAGTCTTTGGTTGAGGTTTGTGAGAAGAAGTTGGAAGGGTCAGAAGGTGGATAGAAAGGCCAATGGTAGAGACTGTGCTCAGGAGACTTTAGAGGGCAAAGAGGACTCTATGGTAAAATGGAGTGTAGGTACATATGTTACATTCTGACAAAGAACTTATTGGCATTTTACCCATGTCCTGAAACTCTGTGAGGCTGAATTTAAAGATGATGGACAGATTAACCCGGTGGAGGAAATCTCAAAACAGTAAAATGTCCAAACTGCGTTATGGATGTTAATGTCTGCATATAGTGAGTTGTACAATGAATTTGGAGGCAGAAAGCAAAGCAGAGAGACTTTATATGTTTGCTATTTGGACAGAAAAGCATGTGTAAAGCTGGGGCTCAGAGAGAAGCTGTTGAAGAAGAAAGTAGGATGCCTAAAGGGAAGTTGAATGCTTTACTTGAAACAAAAAAAGGAAGGATAAAGTCATAGTCAGAATGGAGACAGGCCCAGTGACAGCTATGATTAAAAAGGGTCCAGTGGTAGAGACTAACGAGGGTGTGACTAACTTTGCTGCTGGTGGTTGATTTTGTTGCTTACATAATGCTAGTAAAAAGAGGTCATGGAGGCTTTCCCCCAGATTTCAAAGGAAAATCTGAAAATCCAGGAAACATGTGGCTGGGTTGGAATCCCTGTAAGCAGGCTCAAATGGGGCAATTTATGAAGCTATAAGGGTGAAGCCAAGTTTTCAAGAAAATTCCCCAAGCTTTAGAAGTGCCAGGAATGTGGAATGTTCATGAGGAGGCTAGTTTGCAAGCTGTGAGCCATGGAGCCAGGAAGTAAGAGTGAGTATGCCACTTATTGCAATCAACCAGGTCACAGGGGCAGAGCTGCCAGGGCCCCTTGAAGATCATACCTCACCACCATGTGCTCCAGATGCCAGAAATGGAATGCTTGCCCTGTGTGATTTCGATCTTGTTTTTGTCCCATTCCTTCTTTCTGTAGCCCTGTTCCTCTTTTATGTAATGAAAGTGTTTACTGTGTGCCATTGCACATTGGATGCATATAACTCGCTTTTTATTTATTTATTTACTTATTTTACAGAGACTCATAGAAAAGAGTTCACCTTAAGTCTCAGAAAACACATTGGACTTTGGAGTTTTGAGCAATTCTGGAATTCTGGAACTGTTGAGACTATAAGAACTCTTGGAGATGGACTAAGTGCATTTTGCATTCTGAAACTGGCATGAACTCTTCAAGGCCAGGGACAGAATGTTACGGTTAGTATAGAATGTCTCCTGAAGAGCTTATGTATTGATGTTCAGAGTTGATATAATTAAGCAGAGGTGTAATCTCGTTAGTAGATAAATTCATTGTAATGGATTTATTGGGTTGTAATCTAGGCCTGTGGGGTGTGGCTGGAGAATGTGGGTCCCTGGGGTATGACCTTAGGGACTGTGTTGTTGTCATTGAATCCCCTTGCTTGTTTGCTTTCTCTTGCTTCTGGTTTCCATGACGTGAGAGTAGATCTCTCTCCCTTTCTCTCTCTCTTGTCTGTCTGTCTGTCTCTCTCTTTCTCTCTCTCTCTCTCCTTCCAACTGCCGTACACAGAGTCCCTTCAGATCTGGACTGACATAGACTGAACTCTGGAATCTCCAAGAACTGTGAGAAAATAAATTTTCCTTCCTCTAAGTTGTGTAGTAAGTCATTTTGGATTATAGAAGTGAGAATGTTGACTAAGACAATTACAATGCACCACTAAAAATTTTTTTAAAACTATATAATAAGTTCAAATGGCTTAAAACAGAATCTGAAACATAAGAACAGCCATTATATAATAACCAAACTTTTTTGAACTTTTAGCTAAGCTCTCAATGAAACTGCAGCTATGATGATGATGGTAGTGGTGGTGGTGGTGGTATAGCTGACATTCAGAGGTAAATTTTACCAAATCAATAGTCATGAAAAGGACTGAAAACAAATAAATACTGTAGCAAAGCTCTGGAGTTTGTGGCAGTCTAGATAATAATTATTCAAGACTGGCTAGAGGGCATTTACTCTAGTCAAAGACTAGTGAAATGAGCTCTCTCTGCTAAGGCATGTGTTAGTCTTACCCTTCCCCTTTAGGACCTCAAAGGCCATTGTTTAGCTGGGCATGGTGGTACACACCTGTAGTCCCAGTACTTCGGAGGCTGAGACAGGAGGATTGCAGGTTTGAGGCCAGCCTGAGCAACTTAGCAAGCTCCCTTAGCCATTTAGTAAGACCCTGTTTCAAACTAAAATAAAATAAAATGGGGATAGAATGATATGCCTCTGGGGTCAACCTCCAGTACCCTTCCCCCCTAAAAAAAGACCATTGTTCACACCTATATTGACTCTTCTAGGTCATTGTCTCCTAGTAGTGTCTCAAGATGCATAAAGAAGTACAAAATATAATTCAATTTATCAGAGCTTGTTACCCATGTCTCTAGATGTCTTATTGTTACCTATGTGATCAGGAGAGGCTATAGACTTGAAGTTCTTAAAAAGGAAATCCGTAGTAAAATACACCCTCTTCATCTGACAAAGAACATACTTGTAGCATTTTTCAGTTAATAGCATATTAACTGACAGAAACAATTTAGCAGCTGTCATCACAAAATGAGATGATGACATCCTGGGTTTCAGGGAGAGATGGACTAAGGGAGAACACCTTCAAACTAATTCGACAAAATAAGACAACAAGCTGATAATTAAATACAATGATCAAATTAAATTACAAATATTTTCTATTTTTATAATATTAAGCAGATTTCTTATTTTGCAGGTTTTTTTCTATGTGCTAAAGTACCTGCTGTGCTTCACCCTATAAAACCTGCCTCCAAGCCCGGCGTGGTGGCGCACGCTTGTATTCCCAGCATTTGGGAGGCTGAGACCGGAGGATCCGGGTTCGCGGCCAGCCTCAGCTACCTAGTGAGGCACTCTGCAACTTAGTGAGACCCGGTTTCAAAATAAAGAATAAAAAATAGGGCTGGGGGTACAGCTCAAAAGTAGAACGCCCCTTAATTCAGTCCCCAGTACCACACACACACACACACACACACACACACAAAACCTGCCCCCAAGGCTCATTTAAACTTTTGTACCATAATTATAAATCTAAGTGTTTAAAGCAGAATTAATCACTACTTAACACATATGCTGTCCCTCTCCTCCCCCCCCCTCCATTCCCCAAACCTATGACTAGCAGTACTGGACAGTCATCTGCAAAATCATGGTCCATCTTGTGCTGTGGGAAGATGGGACAGATCAGCTGGGGATGGATCAAGAGATGAACCCAGCAGACCTCCCTGAGCTATGCAGCCTTTAGTTGAATGGATGTGAGGTTGCTGACCTCTGCAGTTACTGCCACCCAAGTACAGAGAGCTACTTATAGCTTAGGAAAGCAAAACCAGTAAGACTGTATAATAAACGATACTATTCTCTTTTAAGAATCAATTTTTAATTAATTTAAATGTAGGGATAATTAAATTATTTCACCTAAGGTTAAATATCTCTCTAGCCACCCCTTATAATCTCAGTAGCTCGTTGTTTTTTCCCTACCATCTTCTGTATATTTAAATACATGAGTATACAGCACAAAGAAATGAACATAATTGTTATATTCTAGTTGGAATCCTGGGAAAAAATAATAACTCTGAAAGTCTAATGAAGAAAGCATATGAACATAAGATGCAATGTGAGACAGTAAATATTTGAAAGACACACAACCTTCTAAAATCAGAGAAATATATGGTTTAAAGTTTACAAATTGGGGCATCAGTTGTCACAGGTCTATTCTACTTGTGCTAACAACATGTGGCTAAGTTGATGTTTCATGAAACGTGGAGGGACTGGGAAAGTGATGGGAATCTTCTAAAATGTATCTCACCATAGACATCAAGGAACTGAATAAATAGTTACACTCAGGTTTATTATCAATATTTATTTGATATAATTTAAAATGTACATAAATACTCATTTCACTATAGTGATAAGGAATTAAACATATATTTTTAAAAGATTCTTTATATAAGTTGTATGATTTTAACAGAATATCTAATAGTTTAAATAAAAGTCTGAAGTATTTTAAGTTATAGGGATAAATGGATTTAAAAAGAAAGCATTAGAGCTGGGTATGGTGGCAAATCCTATAATCCCAGTACTTGTGAGGCTGAGACAGGAGATTCACAAGTTTTAGGCAGCCTCGGCAATTTATACTGAGGTCCACTACAACTTAGTGAAACTCTGTATCAAAATAAAAGATAAAATAGGGCTGGGAGTATAGCTCAGAGGTAGAATGCCCCTGGATTCAATCCCCAGTACTACACACACAAAGAGCATTATACAAAAATGTAAACATAACATTATTCCCATTGTATAATACACACACACACACACACACACACAAACACGTGAAAATATAGAAAATATCCCAGAAGATATAGAAAACCATGAATCAGTATGAAAAATATTCAAAGAATAAAATCTTAAAATGGGCAAAAGAACTGGCACCTCCTATAAGAGGACACTTGCCAAATGATCAATAAGTATATTTAAGGAAGCTCACAATCTTGGGCTCTAGGAACACATAAACAAAGTACAGTCATAACACACCCACCAGCCTAGTTAAAATGACAAGGAAAGAAATGATAAAAAATGTACATAGAATAACTGGAACCCTCATGCATTGCCAATGGGGATGTATATTAGAAAAATGATTTTGGAAAGGGATTGGGCACTTTCTATTAAAGATGACTGGGTATGCATCATATGACTGGGCAAGTCTATGGCAGAATGTGCATTCACTGAAAGACAAGTGGTAGAATGCTTACCCTAGTACCCCTGCAATGCTCATAAACCATAGAATAAATAAATTGTGAATATTAACCCAGTGGAATTCAGACAGCGGGAGTAAGGAATCACCCACCCTATTGGTGACTCTACATACGTAATGTTGATTGAAAGATGTCATTCTCAAAGTAGTACATTCTGTATGATTCTATTTACATAAAATACAAAAACAGGTAAGAATAGTATATGATAGAGTAATGATAGAAAGGGACCTGGAAGTCTGTTCTGCTGTTGGTAACATTGTTTTATGATCTGAGTAAAAATACCTGGGACTTTTCAGTCTGAAAAAGTATATAGAGCTGCCTTTGATAATTATTATGGCATGAGAGTTTATCATGATGTCCTGGCTTCACAGGGGATTAGTCTATTTATCAGCTGTTCTCTGCATATTACTTATTCTCAGTCAACTCACTAACTCCCACTCATATAGATCACTTGATTTTATTTTAAATTTTATTGGCCCTTCAAATAAGTACAGGCATTTTCTGACTAAATTCTAAAGACTTGAATTTGGTAGGTTCCTGAGTTACAAATGTGTTTTCTATGTGCCAATAAAGATCTTTAAACTTGATGAGATTTTACACTTTCTGCTATACTTTTAAGGCCATGTAACTCTTCAGTCTTTAAAAGATTAAACAAGCAAGTTTGAATAGCCCCAAGGGTTTGCCTAACTGCGGCAGAAACTTACGATGTTTTTCATAATAAGACCAAGCCTAGTTGAAGTAGGCATTATTTACCACAAAATTGTAGCACAAAACATTTTAAAATTAAATTATTTTAATTTATTTAGAATAGGATATAGTGGTTGTGGCTCAAGTTTAAATATGGACATAGATTCGGATCCAAGTTCTATCACTTAAGAGTTATATAACTCAGGGCTTTCCATTTTCTTAGGTTTCATTTATTGAATGAGGATAATAACATAATTTTATTTTATATGTCTGTTTTGCTGGTTAAATGAATAACATAGGGGCTCACTAGGAAATCCTAGTAACTTTTAGGTATTATCACTATGATGTTCTCATTATATAAAACATGGAAGATATAAAAAAATTAATTTTTTAAAAAATCATCTTAGTTTCATAACATAGATTGGCAGAGCCACTGCTCTGTGTCCAAGACGGCAGTGACCATTTTCAAGAGCCATTTGTGTTAGCCTCCTTTCTTGCCCTTAGCTGTACCCTCAGATGGATGCTCTTGATATCAAAACTGTCACCTCCAATGTGTTTTTGAGGGATCACTACAAGGCTGGAATCCCTGATCAGAAAACCCATGGACTTCTTCAGCAACTTAGCAAAGACCAAGTTTAAAGTTGGCCAAGACATTGATATTCCTGGAATCCCTTCCAGCTCTGACATTCTATTATTCTGTCTCCTCATCCATCAATAACTTTGCCATAGAAAAATCAACTTTTGTCCTGGTCAAATAGGTTCCCTGGCATTTGCAGACTAAACATACATTTGATGGATGTGATCCCTCACTAAGATGCCAGACATCTGGCTAGAAGCATTTCATGTCTATTTGTTTTGGCTTCATGTATACATTGTCTGGATCAGCCACTTTTTAAATCATTTGCTGAGGCACGAAACGGGGTGCATTTTAATGAGTTAAAAGGCAAGGCTCTTAGACCTTTATCCTATATTTTCAATATAATGTTTAGTACTTTAGCCCATTTTCCCAGAGACCGAGACTCTTAGGTATTAAACATAATGATAAATAACTATACCTTAATTTATATTCTGAAGGACATTTTTCTCCTCATTCTTTTCTTCAGGAATCCTCTTGTTATATACTCCCTTGGTAACCTGCATATCTGCTTCCTAGCACTTCATTAATTTAAATAATTGCTCATATAAAACTTTAGATTTTTGTCTTGCACTAGAATGTAATTTCAACAGAAAGTAACTATGTCTATCTGTTCATTTTATCTTCAGAGCATATAATAGTACCTGGCACATAGAAAAAAAGGCAGTAACTATTGTTCCCTTCAATACTTACAGTCCTCTGTGCTGAGGATACAAAGGTGAATAAGAAGCAGCACTGATTCTCAAGAACCCACGGTATGGTGCAGTGGAGAAACCTGATCAATATTTTTTGTTGGACACATTTCCTGGGGTTACAAGAACATGGAGGAGCAGGCATCTAAGAGTAGCAAGTAGAAGCACAAAGAGGTGCCAGGGAGGGCTTTTTCAGAGTTGTTTGTTGCAAATTGAATCAAGTCAGTTTAGTCCTGTACAACTCCTAGGTTCTTGCTGGATAGATAAATGCAGCTGGCTAAAAAGTTTGAGACAGTGAGGGTTAGACATTTCCCCTACCCAATCTTGTTTCTTTATAACCCAATCTGGTTACAAAGAAAGCAAGCCTTAGACTAAGCCACAATCTAGTCAACAAAATGCCCACTAGCCCATGATATATTTATACAAATGTTCTGTAAGGTCAATGGAGTTCTGAAAGCTTTGTTTCAGGAAGACAGAATAACCTGCCTGCAGCATATTTCTATGCCTTTTTGCCAGCACCATTGCATTATTCAGTCAAAACCCATCCTGAACCAGCATCAGACAGTAAGTCTAGGGCACAAGGCCTACAATCATCAATGGCAAACTTAGCTAGATACTTACAGGCTGTTCCGGCTAGGGAAAAGAGTCGTTTTAAATTCTTTTGGCAAACCCGCTTAAAATTAAACCTTAAATTTCATTAATGAGACCTCATTTTTAATAGTCACTATAGTAATAAGTAGCTAGTTTTTCCCAACACTCAGTATGCTATGAGAGTGTCACTTATGAATGGAGACATTATTAACTGTGTTTATAGTAGCTTCCCCAGGGAGAGCGCTACTTGCTGCTCCTTGAATAGCATTTTGCTGGCATATTAGCTCACATGTTGGTTAATTTATGCTTTATCTCACCCCTGCAGTTAAAGCATAAGCTAACTGGCACACATGCAATATCACTTTGATAAAATGGACGATTTTAATGTAAATTAGTGATATTGCAAGTCCAAGGATACTGTGAAAAAAAGCACAAGCTCCTCAGGGCTGGAGAGGGTAGTGTCCTCTAGGCTAAAGGGAGGGACAGTAAGAAGTGCTTCAGATCCTCAAAGTCCATCCCCACCTCAGAGCTTTGTGCCTGTTCTTCCCTCTACCTGGAAAGCTCTTTGTTTGGTTGTTCTCAGGGATCCCTCTCTTACCTCTTACTTCGCTCAGGTTTCTGCTGTGAAGAAAAAGCTTTCACAAAGAAGTTTATGCTGACCAATCTAAAGTTTCTCCTGCTGTCACTCTATTCTCTTACTTATTTGGAGTTTTCTTCATAAAACTTTTCCTATCTATTTTATGAAGTTTTAAAAACTATGTTTTTTTCTATCGCTCTTTTATTTTATTTTTATTTATTTATTTATTTATTTATTTATTTTTGCGGTACTGGGGATTGAACTCAGAGGCGTTCTACCTTCGAGCTACACCCCCAGCCCTATTTTTTACTCTTTATTTTGAAACCGGGTCTCACTAAGTTGTGGAATGCTTCACTAGGTAGCTGAGGCTGGCCGCAAACCCGGATCCTCCGGTCTCAGCCTCCCGAATGCTGGGATTACAAGCGTGCGCCACCAAGCCCTGCTATCTATTGCTCTTTTATTTGTCAGTCAGCTGTCCAGTATTATTAAAAAATGGCGGAGGCGATTAACTTATAAAGAGAAAAGCTTATTTTGTCTCATTGTTTTGGAGGTTCTATACCATGATCAATTGCCCCCATATCTGTGGGGCTTGTGGCGAGGTAGCAAATGGTGGGAGTATGTGGCAGAGAAAACTGCTCACCTCATAGCAAAGAAGCAAAAAGAGAGGAAGAGAAAGAGACTGGGCTACCACAATGCCCTGAGGGCATGCCCCCAGTGACCTAAAGACCTCCCACCAGGACACAACTCTTAAAAATTCTACTACCAATTTGGACCTCATCTCACAGGTGCACCAGAATGCCCAAGGCAACACCCTCATGCCATGCACCTCCAGTCCTGCCCATCTTGGAACTGAACAGACGATGTGGTGGAGAAGAAGATGACTCTCAGCCTGTTAATGGCATCCCTTCCTTTCCTGCTTCCCCTGAAGTTGAGTCCTTGCTGTGCAGGCACCAGAGAATTGTGGGGGCTGGCAGTTGACTGAATGACAAAAGCCTTTATCTGATGTAGTCCACCTGCAGTTGAGGGAAATAATAAGTAAAATGTATGGAATATTAGTAATAAGTGCTGAAGAAAAAAATTGGTGCTTTGCTGATGAGTCATACAAATGAAAAGATAACCACAAATTTAAATTGATATAATTAATTAAAAGAACAACATAAAAGAGCAATAAATGAAATAATATGTGTAATACCAAAACGTAATCTCCCACAATATCCCTTCACTCACTCCTCCCTGATTCGTACCTTTCTAATTGTTCATATGAGTCTGCATACGTAATTGTCACATAGGGGTTTTAGATTGCTTTGCAACTTGTTTTTTTCTAATTTAATGTGTATCATGAGCACTTTACAAGCCTATACATATGTAGGTCACTTTTAAATTTCACACACACTTTTATATAAATAAAGTGAGAAGATTTTTTGGTGGACTGTTTTAACTACATGGAATCATGTGTCTTCACTGTATCTAACTTTTCTCCTTCAACAATCTATGATGGAACTCCTAAGTCTTCTGTCTCTTATTTCATTCTTTTTTAATGGCTGTGTAGTACTCTAGTGATGACATACCTTGATTTACTAAATCTCTTCCATATTTTTTGGTATTTGCTTTGTTACTAGATTTTTACTATTGTAATAAACATTCTATATATATGTTTGTGATTATTATTGTTTTATTTCTGTGGAGTAGATTTCCTAGAGTAGATTGCTGGTTTGAAGAATATGTACATTTAAATTTTTTAAATATGTGTTGTCAGATTGTTTCAAAAAAAAAAAAAAGCTAAAGCAATTTATATTTCTATCAGTAAATATGTAAGAACACTTTTCCCTTTATACTCACTGGCAATAGAGGATATATATTAAAAATAGAAAAATAAGAAAAAAAAATTCTACTACCTCCTAGTAGTGTCACTCTGGAGCCCAAGCCATTACCACATAGAACTTTGGAGAAAATTCAAGATCCAAATTTCAGCAGTCTTAAGAACACACTCCATGTTAGAAGGAGACTTTGTCTTCTTCTTTTTTTTTTTGTGGTACTGGGGATTGAACTCAGGGGCATTCTACCTCCGAGCTACACCCCCAGCCCTATTTTTTATTCTTTATTTTTTGAAATAGGGTCTCACTAAGTTGCCAAATGCCTCACTAGGTAGCTGAGGCTGGCCGCGAACCCAGATCCTCCGATCTCAGCCTCCCAAATGCTGGGATTACAAGCGTGCGCCACCACGCCCGGCTAGACTTTGTCTTCTTTATTCCCTTTATCCTCAGGTCTAGAACAGTACCTGAAACATGTTTGGTCAATAAAGGAGAATCTAAGCATCTATCCCTCTCTGGATATGTTCATAGAGAGGTTGTCTAGAATGGTAATCATCTGATATTAGTGATTATTTTTAAATAATATGCTTAATATATAAATATGAAACTTCATTGATGATTGCAATATATTAAAAATGTCTATTTTAGTCCCTTTTTATTGTGGCTTTAAATTGATATGAAGGAACTTTCTTTTCTGATAGTATTAATGGGAGGCCAAAAAGTCACTACTTTTTTATTATTCTAAAGATACTTTTCATTAAACCATGTGGCTGTGCCTTGTCATTAATTAGGCATTAACCGAAGACCCCATCACATTCGCACAAGAGTTAATCTTAGAAAAGATCAATATTCTACAGTCTAGCCTCCAGCTCTCCATGCAGAAAGAGTTTGGAATGGAAGAAGTCTCACATTAGAAGGAAATGTAGAGCTGAAAACAGGACAGACTAGCTGTGAAACCGTGTGTGTGTGTGTGTGTGTGTGTGTGTGTGTGTGTGTGTGTGTTATTTGTTTTGTTTTTGACATCTACTCAGAAAACAAAATGGGCAAACTTCATTGTTGGCTTTTGTCTGGCTTGATCTTGATAGAAGGGCGAGGCACCCTCCTTTCCAAATCTTGATCCCAACCCCTTTTATGGGTGAGGGGACAAATTGAACAGCTATCTCGGCAGTAGGAGGAATGTAGGAGTCATCTAAATGAATTCTGAGATGAAAAAGGAATCACAAGTTGCTTCACCTTGGAGTGAATTTCTTTGAATTTTATATACTTAATTGGGCATATTCCTGAAAGATGGGGGAAACCATCCAGTTTCCTGGGCTGGCAGCTATAGCTCTCAGACTTTTTTCCTATATTGGGGGTCCTGAAATCCATATCTCTGTCCAGACTTTCTTCACCAATCTTTTGAGGACTCTCTGTTCTTTCCCCTTTCCTTCCTTCCTTCCTTCCTTCCTTCCTTCCTTCCTTCCTTCCTTCCTTCCTTCCTTCCTTCCTTCCTTCCTTCCTTCCTTCCTTCCTGCATTAGACACAACCCAGAGCATTCTACCTCCAAGCTACACCCTCAGCCCTTCTTTTTATTTTTTATTTTGAAACAGGGTTTAACTAAGTTGCTGAGAGTCTCACTAAGTTGCTAAGGCTTGCCTTGAACCTGAAATCCTCCCATTTCAGCCTCCCAAATACCAGAATTAAAGATGTGCACTATTACGCCTGGCTCTGTCTTTATTGCTAGAAAAAAAAAATTCTATAATTTTCCTTAGGAATCATCTCAGTTACAAATTCTACCTAAAATTCCTCACTATAATCCTTTTCTCATATTACATCAGGCAGTATACATGTATATATTCAATTTAATTAATTCAAATAAATACATATTTAACAATTTTTCACAAACAATAATCCATATGTATGAACAATGAAAATAGGCATAAAATTATTACAAGTAGTACAAAAGAGGAGCTTTAACAATGAGAGTTTTCCCTTGCAAATCCCTCATTAATGTAATATAACAACATCTCAACTCAGGTAGAAACTATCAGAAACCAGCCCATTGACATGAACTAAGACTTTCCTCTTTTCAGTCAGTTGTTTGAGTAGATTTAGTGTCTATGTGTTCTACTAGTCCCCTGCAACACTAACTTTCCCCAAATCTTAGACTTGCAGGCTATTATCCATCTCAAAGCCTTTTTATAGTAAGTTTTTGAAACAAGTCCATTATAGCTCTCCATACAGGGGTCTTCCATCAGCAGCCCTGTCCCTGGAGACTACCTCCTACCTTAGAAAGTGCCCTCTTAGCCAAGCCAGGCTATCTTAGAAGAGAGGTGAAATAGAAAAACAGAAAACTATTTCCCTTAGAGAAGTAGCTTTCGCTCCTCACTATGCCAAGGATGTCAGAGTGACTGATAGCTGCTAAATCCTAATCAGCAAGTCAATTTATTTCAAATCTCCAAGCAGCTAGCCACCTGGATTAGAGGGTTTACCTCCAGAGAGCAATCTTCTTCCTTGATCAAACTTATGCTATGATCTATAGACCTGCCACAGCTCACGAAGGTCTGCAGTGATAGTTGGAAGTTTACCAGCAACAGAGAGAAAGTTGTGTATACTTCCAGATAAAAGACGCAATGAAAATGAGGCCACAGTGTTCCATTTCTGCTGGTGTATTGTTTTGGTTCAGAGTGTGCTTTGCTAAGCCTCAATCTGCACTCACCTACAGTGCAACCTGTTTAGAAACATGTTTTTCCCTAAGTACCAATCTTACACTAATGGCAAATGATTTTAGTTCCAGTTTACTTGGCTCTTTTAAAAAAAACGAATCTACATGAACATTTCCTTTTGGAGACAGCCATTACTTATTTATAATTGTTTATTAAGTGTGTTACATGTCTGCTCAGCAGGAGAAATATAATGGACTGGAAGTTTTGGCAGTTACAATGCAGAGAAACCAGAGGGCTTATGTTCTTAGAGACACACAGACAATATTAGGGTCATTTGTTACACAGGGTTTGAAATTGAGTTTTTATTATTTGAGTTCATAAGACAAGGTTATTCTTAATGAAAAATGTCAATGCATTGTCACCAAATAACTGCCTAACCCCTTGAATCATTCGGGATTCCACCAGAGAAGAACCATTAGGACTCATATACTAAGAGATTTATTGCAAGAAATTGGCTTGTGTAATTGTAGGGTAGGGGGAGGCAAGTCTGAGATTTGTAGACAACCAGTCAGCAAGGAAAAGCTGGAAACCTCAGGAGCAGAGAAGACACTGGATTTTTTTTTCTTTAGGGAAGCCTTCACTTTGCTCCAACATCCATTCAACTCATTGAATCAGACTCATCAGGATTATCTAGGATAATCTCCTTATTTCAAGGTTAGCTGATTAGCAAATGTAGTTCCATCTGCATCTCTCCCTTACCATAAAATTTAACAATTTAATACACAGCCAGATTGTGACCATCTTGGAGAGCTATTCCTCTGCCTATCACACTCCTCCATTATACATAGTTTTTCTTTTTGAGAGAGAATTTCCTCATGAAAGTCAAGAATATCACCTTCTGCCCCTAGAATCTTTTCTCAAATGATCCCCAATAAGGTCTTTGAACTTGTTTTCTTTTGAAGATCCCAACTGAAGGTACTACAGAGAGCTCACTATTCTCTGTGGCTAACAGCACTTGGATATAAGGAAATGTGTCGAAGTTTCTTCATTTATACTGATTGTATACAAATTATTACTTCTAATATCTTCTAGGAAATTATTTTAAATTGTTACTTAATTTTGAAAAAAGCCAGCATTTAATAAAAATTAATTTTAATGTTGGTACAGGGTTGAGAAATATGTTTAGGGGTGAAAGGGCATTAACAATATTTGTTTGTTTGGACAGTGTAGGTTGTATATCTTTCTGTTTCAAGAATGATGACAAGAGATTAAATTATATAACATATATGAAAACAATTTAATGGTGAAAATACTATCTGTACTCCATGAAAAGGAGTAGAATTTTTAAGCTTAAAAGTAACTAGTGATGATCTAATTTAATTAAAGATTTGATGGATTTGTTTTTCCTCTTAATATTTTTTCTGATAGTTCAGAGGAAAGTTTTCTCTGAAGGTTTGAACTAGTTCTAAATGTTACATATTCTAAGATATCAATCTTATTTTAAAGACAAAACAACTTACGTATAATTATCTTTACATTTCTAAAGTAATGAAAATGGGGAGTGAGCCAAGATGGCATCTGAGTGAAACACATCTCCTTAGGCGCTGAGAGACCGAATCAAATCTGCCATAAAAAGAGCTTCTTAACAGAAGAAAAAAAATCAAAAAAGCAACAAAAAAGCAAAATTTGAACTACAACCAAAGAGACTGGGGTCTTTAGAGAGCCGACCAGGGAGTGCAAACGAGCCTGACCGCATGGTGGCTTGGCTCCGGACCGTGGGCGCAGCAGCCAGCCAGATGCCGGGGTCATCTAACACCGCTGTGGATCCAGCGACAAGACGGACGTGGAATAAGCTACTCCAGAAATCCACACCCTACCCAGGCGGCAGATCCCCGCACCTTCCACAGCGACCAGAACGTGTGGGACAACCAGATGACCAGCGTAAGACCCTGAGACCACCCCAGCACACCTCTCGAGCCAGAGCTGAACAGCGAGCGACTGCACTGCGGAGCTTGAATTAAAACTGCTGCAAACACAGCTTCTTGACAGAAGGAAAGAGGAACAAAGTGGCAGAAGAGAGAACAAGCCAGTGAGAGCAGCTGAACAGAACCCAGGGAGAACAAAAGAGCCGGTGCACACCTCGAACTGCAGCCGCTGTTTTGTGAGCCACTGTTTTCCCAGGCAGGACTCTGCCAGCTACGCTGACCATCATCGTCCTCATGTGCCCCCAGAGACCAGAGGTGGAATAAGCAACTACGTTTACCTGCAAGAACAATAGTGAATGAGAACACCTAGGAAAAACATCTTAAGCCTGCGACGAGGACAACCAGCTCACCCCTCCCACCAGAACCAGAGCAGCAGGGATCTGTAAGTTGGATTGCACTCCCGGGGACCCCTATACAAAGGACAGACTCAGTCACCCACCCTTCTAGCAATTAGGTAGGAACAGAAGTGCGGGCAGAACTCAGTGCACATAGGGCATTTAGATTGCACTCCCACCACCAACAAAGGCGGGTGAGAGACGCAGACAGGCCCTGTGGAGAGCTCAGAGGCACAAGCTTGCAATGGGAGAGGCATCAGGGGAACCCCCTACCTGCACTGACAGAGCAAATAGAAATGCCAGAGACACACTCAAAAATTTAAGCTCTGTACTTACGAACTAGCATGGTTTTTACATTTGTTTCTTGTTGTTGGTTTTTTGGTTTTGGGGGTTTTTCGTTTGTTTTTCACTTCTTTTTTTTTTTTATTTATTTTTTGTTTGTTTTTTGGTATTATGTTTTATCTGTTTTTACTCTGTTTTCATTTTGTATTGCCTTGATTTATTTATGTTTGTTTGGATGATTGGTTGCTTTGTTATTTCTTGCTTAGGTTGTTAAATCCCCTCCTTATCCCTTTTACAACTTCCCCCTCTCTCTCTCCCATCTATATTCTTCTCCTCAACACTTTTCCTCCTCTTTTCTTTTTCCTTTTTTCCTGTCTCATATCAAGACCATCTCATACTACCACACTCAAAACACTATATTAACTACCAGAATCTCCCCAAATATCTATCATCTCTAATCTTTACAATATATCACCTCAACACACTCAACCTCCTATTCCATGAACCATACCCTCTACTTTACTCTATACTTGAAATCATCACTGTGACTTCTCACCCAGCCTTCACTACTGAACACAACCTGTCCCTGTATACAGCAGTAGACACCTGTAAACCCCCACTGCATAGATTGGACAAGAAAACCTGCAAGAGCAACAAAGATATAAATTTAAGAACAGGGAAAACATGGGGAGGAGAAATAGCAAAGAAACAATGAGCCACCACAACCCATCAATAACAGATCTCACCAACCCAGAATGGCAGAGATGACCAGAAGAACAATTCAGATCTTTAATTCTAGAAACAGTACAGGATTATCAGAAAGAATGTAGGGAGAGTTGGAAAGAAATAAAGGAACAAAAAAAAATAAAGAATGTGACGAAATGAAAAGGAACCAAAGAGAAGCACTGAAGGAAGTGAAAGGTGAAATAACTGAAATGAAGGCATCAATACAAACTATAAACAGTAGATTAGACCACATGGAAAATAGAATATCACTCTTAGAAGATGACCATTCCAAATATGAATCCATAATACATAATTTAGAAAAAAAATTCAACAGTATGAATCCGACATCGATGAAATCTGGGCCAATTTTAAAAGAGCTAACCTAAGAATAATAGACATAGAAGAGGGATTAGAAGTTGAAACTTATGGAATAAACAATCTTTTCAAAGAAGTAATATCAGAGAATTTTTCAAACATAGAAAGAGAAGTTGACACACAGGTACGGGAAACATACAGAACTCCCAAAGACAAACCAAAGAAGAGGTTCACCATGCCACATAATAATCAAGTTGACTAATGTAGAGGCTAAGGAGATAATCCTAAAGGCAACAAAAGTAAAAGGCCAAGTGACATTTAGAGGCAAACCAATTAGAATCAATCCAGACCTCCCAAATCAAGCCATGAAAGCCAGGAGGGCCTGGAGTAACATATTCCAAACTCTGAAGGAAAATAATTCGCAGCCAAGATTTTCCTACCCAGCAAAACTCTCTCTCTCAAAATTGACGGGGATATAAAAACCTTTCATGACAAACAGAAACTGAAAGAATTCATGTCTTCCAAACCAGCAATAGAGAAAATACTCAAAGAGATTAATTATAAAGAAGAACTAACAAGTAAACGTCAGAACCAGAGAAACGATAATTTCCAGGAAGCAAACAACTAAGCAAAGAAGAACAAACACTACCACAAACAGAAGTCAAAACTCAAAATGTTAGGAATTAAAAATCATCTCTCAATAATCACACTGAATATAAATGGTCTCAACTCCCCAATAAAAAGGCACAAGGTGGCAAAATGGATTAAAACCCAGAATCCATTTATATGCTGCCTGCAAGAAACACACCTTA